>JBBYHO010513952.1:7322-19645 GCA_038382025.1 Adansonia gregorii | reverse complement strand
ATTCAATATAGGTTAGCGTTCTCAGTTTATTGGCTGTATGCCATGAACTTGAATCACAATCCAGTCGTAGGTTTCTTTAACTGGGATTTTAACAAAAATTCACTTTAGGCACCGCTGATTTGATCTCGATTGAGCAAAACTTGCTCCAATTTATGGCCATCATTTGGCTATAGTTGGGTGACCTTCCAAATTGTATCACCAAACTAGAGTCCCATAAGCTTACTTATTCTTATATTACATTTTAAAGAGGTTTTATGTCTTATTGTTACCTTCTTGGAAAGTAGGAAGTAATACACTGCTGTTTCTTTCTTTTTATCTATAAACAGATTCTTCCACCTAACTTTGATGCCTTGTGCATTTTGAACATGTTCACTTTTATATTGGGGGTCAACTTCCCCTTCTACCATCCTCCTGCTATGGTGAGATCTCGGGGAAGAGTTAGCATCTTGCTGGGCAATATTCCATCCAATGACTGAACGATCGATGCTTTCATTGAAGTAACAACTGAATAGCTTGCCATGAAATCACAATAATAGAAAGGAAAAGAAAATATGCAAAAGCAAATGGGGAAGAAATCAATGAAAATTGTGGAAAATTGGTGGAGAAAGATGAAGGTTAGGAATGACCAAACATTTTTTTCTTTGTTTAGCATTAAATATTGCAAATTTACTCCATCTACAGTAGGCTTTCAAAACAAAACTAAAAAACCAAAGCAAGAAAGACTTAAACCTACATGATAAGCTCGATTAACATTTTAACTCCCAGTGATATGCTACTTTTTCTTGGTTCATTAGCTACTCAAGCGAACTTACATAGGTTGCTTTACCCATACAATAAAATATACTTTTACAATTAAATCCTTCAAAATTAAAAAATAAAGCTAGTGCCGAAGGCTTGTATATATAAAAATAAGAGAGTTAGAGAAATATTCTATTTTTTTCCTTCAATTGAATCAATGCAAAAAAAGCTAAAAAGACTTAATATACTCTCATAAGTCAGAAAGCATGGAATGAGTGCCAAGGAAATAGCTATAGACATCAAGAAGGAAAGGAAAAAAAAAACAATAGCTGCATTTTGGGTCATTACTAACAAAATCAACCAAAAATTTCTTCTTATATTAAAAAATAAACAAATAAACAATTCTTTACTTAAAATAAGAAATAAAATTAATTATTTTTCACTAAAATCTAAATAAAGTAAGAAAAAACATTCACCTTCAACATTATTTCTTTTTTTATTTCTACTTTTTTCTCTTCCTTTTTGTATTAATTTATTCTCCTTCATCCACCACAACAAATAGCCATGGACATCCAAATTAACTGTTAGTTTCAGATCAAATACTAAGCAAACTATTAATCTATAATATATATATATATGTAAGCATAAATATGAAGAATTTTTTGAATTAACAAAAATAATTATTATTATTTACTTTATTTTTAAATTAACATTATAAATATTTTTGTTAGTATAATATTTATCTAATTGATAAGTAATAGGTTTGATTTGATTAAAACACTTTATCATATGATAATCTTCATTATTGCTTACTATATTACTTAATTACCATCGAAATCATTATTATATTATATATTATAAGATTAAGACTATATTTCTTTTAAACTCAAGACTTCTCCCTATAAATAGATATTTTAACCATTAATTTTTTGTTTTTGAATTCAATTTATTGCTTCTTATTTTTCATAAAATGAGATTGGTTTTACATTCACTGCCATAATATTTTTTTTATTTTCTAATTTTATTTTTAAGTAAATTTTAAAATATTACAACTTCTATAACTTTTAAACATCTTATTGCATAGCGAAGGTTTTTGGATCGTTCATAAGTTGTTCTTTTTTTTATATGGTTTCGTGCTTCTTTTTGTTATAAGATTTATTTTAATCAAATCAATTTATTTATATTATAAATTCAATAGATTTATAAAAAAATATTTCTCGTGTGGATTTTTGAAATCAAATTATTCTTTAAATTATCACTTAAATTCACTAATTGTACAAAAAATATTATTTAATAAATTATAAAATTAAAAGTCTAAAATCATATATAATGAAAATGACATTAAAAATTAGTATTTAAAAAAAAAAGGTGTCAACACAAATTTTCCGGTGCTTTTCACCAAAGGCCAATTCGGTATCTGTGCCCAGACCTTGCTCTCGTTCATCTCTCTCGTTCTTCCTCAATTTCTCTCTTTCATTGAGCTCTATTATGTACCTTTACAATTTATTTTCTTTCTCTCTTTCTCCTTTTTTATTTATTTATTTTTTCTATTTCTTTCACATCTAGAGACTTCTGCAATCTCTTCTCCAGATATTTTCTTGGTCTTTTTCTTTCTCTTTCTTTTTGTCTTTCACCCTTGGAAACTTTTTCTCACTTTTTTTTTCCCCCCACCTCTCACGTCGTAAGAGATGTCAAATAATGCCACCACTTTTTAAAGCTTACCAATTTCATCTCACCACCCCTTTTCTCTTTTCAATTTTTTATTTCACTATCTTCTCGCACCAACTCCCTTTTCCTTTCCACCAACCTTCCATTTTCACCAACCCCTACGATTGTTTTCATTTATCTCTTTTTTTTTTTTAACTCACCTTGAATTTTCTTTAAATAGTTAGTATAGGCCAAAAAACAAATTAGGGAAAGTAAACTGCCAACGACACATAGGAGACTTCTACTGGGTCAGAAGACTTTCAATCTCTTATTACATGGCTTAAATATTTAGAATTAGAAAAATAAGTTCTTAAGGAATATAATTCACCTATAGATTAGCTTCCCAAATGCGTGTATCATTATTGTTAAGCTTCATGGTTAAATTCAGTCCACATATATTTTACATTGATGACCGCTATTAGCTTCAGAACTCTGAGAAAACTATTAACAGATCATGCTTAGGAAAGGAAACCACACCACTACTATTCAATGAACTTGGCTTAAGAAAATGGAGCGCACCATACTTCAGCTTGATGTGTGGAACTTGCTCAATAATTGCTATACTTCATGATTGCTCTTTGGTCCCAAAAATTCTCAAATCCTGCTAGTTTCCGGGAAATTTGAGGAAGACGGCAATATCCAACTAATCCCCTCGAAGTAAGTAAGGCTTTTTTAACTTGAAATAACTAACAGTAGTTAATTGAACAAATCCGGCAATTTATGGTTTATGTATAAGTATCCAATGGATACCACATGGTTCATTTAAGAAATCATGGTTTTAAATGTGCAGGCTACATTTTTTTTTATACATGTCATACATACAACTAACAAAACATGATTAGTGTTAAATACGTATGTTAAAACCAAGCGACTATAAATAATTAATTTATTTACTTTTTTCTTTTAAACAAATAAATGTTTAAATAAAAAATTATTTTTTATTAGTGATTTAGTTTTTAACATGCCTAGAAATAATTTTACAATCATCTTCCCAAATTTAGCACTTGATTTTAAAATTAATTGTTTAGAATTATTGTTAAAAGGTTAAAACTAACTTCACATATTGGACATTAAATAAATGAAATAAACGTATCGTATTCTACAGCTCGACATGATAAGACGACTAATTAAATGAAATAATTATCAATAGCGGTATCACTTAGACGGGAATAGGCATGTTGTAACAGGCTTTAAACCATTCATGCCTTAATAACAGTTGCGTTTAAAATGGCGGAGGATCAGAAATTCAAACAAACGCCCGTTACGCAAACGCTAGTTAAACAATAACCGAGAATCCATGCACGACGTCTAATGAAAGCAACTTCAAAATATACGAGCTTTCCTTTTAAGCCTTTGCTTGTCTCCATACAAATCTACAACATTGACATTGGCTTGTCCTACCATTGGATTTCTAAGCCATATTCACCACGGGATGGGCCAAGGAAAAAAAAAAATGAAGGATTTTTATCGGGATGATGCTTTCCGCTAAGTGCTTTGAACCTATACTGCTTTCAAGGGGAAAAGATATGATGGAGAAATTACAGATAAACGATCTAATCATCTATATGCTGTATTTCACCCATCATAATGCGATTGCTTGTGACTTTAAAACCAAGAAGTGCTGGATCAATCTGCCTCCCTTTCTTTCCTTTCTTTTTGCCACCCCTAAACCCTTGGGTCCCATCGGAAGACTCTGGGCCTGCTGTTCCATGGACCTCTGGCATAGCATTCTTTTTTGCATTACTTTTCAACATGTCAATAAATGAAGCCTCAGAGACATCTCCGTCGCCATATGACGAGGTACGCCGGGAGTGCATCTCTTTCTTGGCAGATTTCCCAATGTCTGACTGGCTAACTAGATTTCCTCCAGGATCTCGCTTACCTCCTGAGAACATCAGACGACAAAAGCATTACTTCCAAGCACATATAGACTAGTGGAGAAATATAAACTGTTATATAATTAACAGCTAGATTCGGGTATTACAAAAAACGTAGTAATAATAATAATAATATTTCACGCTCTCACTACCCCTTTTTTCCTCATTCCCTCACCAATAAGTTTTGTAAGACATATAAGGTACTGAGATGCTATTATTACCCTCATCGCTGTTCAAAGAAAATTTTCCCTTGCTAGCCGGATCAGAGACAAGATCAGATAATCCTTCCTGAGATGATGAAGTATGAGAGACAGGTAAATTCCTCAGCGACATGTTCTCATGGGCTTTGGCAGGGACTCGCAAACTGTCAAAGGCCAAAAATGAGCCAAGCATAATTATGATGCATTTTGATACATAAGAAAAGAAGAAAACAATCAATATAACAATGCATACACTAGATGTCATCCACGTAGACACACATGTAATTTTCCAACTAGTTGATAGCAAAACTATATCGGTAAAGGAAAGACACTCCTATTCTATTCAAAGCTGAGGTTATTTGGAAATGAGAAAACAACGAAAAAAAAAAAAAATAAGGAAAACATGGTGAGCTGAAACATGATAAAATAGCTGTTCCAAGCAAGAGACTAACTCATTTTCTGCCAATTCAATAGTTTGTGTCTCAAAGCATGGTTTTCCACCTCATTTCATCCAGGACTATCAAACAAGACAGCCACAGGGATGATAAGGTGGTTCTTCCCCTTCTCTACGAATCTAAAACACTCCTCTTTGAGTGAAACTCCATCCATGTATCACTTCCCTACTTGTGGGATATTCATAATTTTCTATTATATAATTTGTTTGACAGCTTAAAGTAGACTCTGTTTAAGAAAGGATTTTGGTCTTAACAAAATAGGTCAGGGACGCATAACTGCCTGTGGCTGCTTATTCTCATCTGAGATTCTAATCTCTTTTCACTGCTGAACAAAAAAGGAAAGGGGGTCGATTTAGGCCCCTTCCGTTGCATAGCTACGCCACCTGCTAGTATGTGCCCTCTGTCCTGCACATCTATACATGCTTGAAAAACACAAGATCCATTTCTAAGTTTAGGTCCATATTGAGTCCATAGGTATGGAAAATTGCTCATTCACAACTCCACCTTTCATGGCCATCCAGGCCTAACATAGAGTTTCCTATAGTAGTTTAGTGATGGAAAAAAAATCATGGACATGAATTTAACCTATCTTTGGCCATATCATCTGGAAATGAATTGGATGATCCAATCCGGTCATTGTAAAAGCCAGCACTTCCACCTATGACAAATTAAAAATATCACTCATAAGTCAGAAGTCCATTTTTCTTGTCAAAAAAGAAAGAACACATCATATACATGTAACAGAACATTTACCAGAAACATTGATTGAAGGATGCCTGCTTAGAGCATTAATTGGTATCTCCCCTTGGTCTGCAGAAGTCAATCCTCCTGGCTTGCCCATCCCATCTTGACCCTCAAGCGTTGACCCCATCATCACCACATCGCTTTTAGATCTATAGTTTCTCCACTCCACATCTGGTAACTCATTGGTTGCATTTAACAAATCAGCATTAGCACTTCCACCAATCGCCTGAGCATTCTCACTGATGCGTGACAAGAATGGCTGTCCCTCAGAAAATGCTCCAGAGTCAGCCCTAAGTGGCTGCCTTTCATTGCTTTCTGAACTGCCAGCCTGCTTATCAGCTAAAGATATATGTAATGGCTCAGATGAATTAGAACCATAAGAGCCTACAAAAAGTGACTTGTTTAAACCTGCCCCTTGCTCTGCTAGAACACTAAATGGGTGATCCAAAGAACTAGATCCTCTATAGATGCCTGATGAGGCCCTGCCTAACGACTCAGATTGAAGACCAGATTTCTGATGCAGCAATTCCATCAGCAATTGCCTGGACTTGTCATCGTTGAGCCCATTAGACATCCATAATTCAGGATTCTCAGATGTCATGTTGACTTCTGCATCCCTTTTCTGCCGTTCAGAATTAATATGCAATTTCTGGATTCGTGGTTCCATCCAGTCATTTCCCAGCTGTCCACTGCCAACAGACCAGCGGCCCTCATTTGCATCCAACTGGGAAACATGAACCTGACTGGGGACTAAAGAGTGGTAAGGATTATGAGGGTGGATGCTAGAAGAAAACGTTACAGCTTGACCAGCAGATTGTATATGTGAGCTTGGCTCCTGTATATTTAAACCTTTAGCATGAGCCATAGCATCTAATACATCCATATTAACCCCAGAAGCAACAGCAGGCAAAGACATTGATCGCTCATATTGCAATGATGAGGGCTCAAAAAGCCCTTGATGAAGCTGCTCCTTTAATGAAAGATTGTGCTCTAGGTGACTTAGCTGCTCCTCATGGATAGGCCTTTGCTGTTGTTGATAAAAGTCCATGGGGCTAAAGCTAGAAGAATGAACTCGGTTAATACCAGAATGGTTCCTAAGAAGCTGATTGGTCTGATCAACTGGCCATGTGGAGTCTACATCCCTTTCTCCATTATGCTGCCTGAGTCCCATTGAGAGCTGCCTCTGCAGCTGCTCTTGTTGAAGAAGCTGATGCTCCAAAGACTGCAGCTGTCCATGCTGTGCCGGAGAAAGTAATTCAAATAGGTCTCTTTGAGGCTCATTTTGGAGTACTTGACCAAATTTTGCTTGAACAAGCTGCTCTATCGAAGGAACATGTCTTGGATGATGATGGGACTGTTGTTGAAGCTCACGTATAAGCTGCTGCTCTAATAAAACCTGATCAAGAACATTTTTGGATCTGATAGGATCAAAATGTGACTGGCCAATGCCAGGGTCAGGCACTGTACCATGCAACAGTTGCTCAAGAAGAACTTGTCGAGCTTGGGACTGCTGTCTCTCTTGTAAAAGCTGTTGCTGCTGATGGATCTGTAACTGTTCCTGCAATTGATACTGCAGGAGTTGAAGCTGCCGCTGCTGTTGCTGTCGCCTCTCTAGGGCCAAAAGGTGTTCCATATCTGGTGCCATATGGTTTGATAATTGTCGCTGGTGAATCAAATTCTGATTCTGACTTGGTAAATGCTCCAGACCTGATTCCTTAAGGCATCCGTGAGGAGACAACATATTTAGCTGTTGGAACTGCTGTTCCTGAACCTGTTGAGACATAAGTCGCTCTGCTAAATCAAAATGGTTTGATTCTTGTTCCACATGCGACATATGCCTGGAACCCGAAGCATCTTGAAACAAGTTGTGGTCAGGAAGTACACGTTTGCTATAAGCATCAGACCAAGGCTCTCCAACAACAGCTGCATCAGGCATAGGACCAAATGGACCAGCCCCCCCAATGCCAAAAGGCACATTGGAAGATTGATTGTTCCTTGATTGAGCACCTTCAAGCTCAGACCACAATAGGCCAAAAGAATGCAACTTATTATCATTTTGATTTGGCATACCAGTTTCAGTCAACTCATTTGTAAGAGAGAAGTGGCTCCCAGAATTTGCCAAAGGATCATGAATATGACCAGAAGATTTCATAACATGATAGCTAGAATTTCCCGATCGTCCTGGGAATACAATTTCTGGAAAGAAACAAATAATCATCAGCATAGAATATACAGGAGAAATAACACTAGTGATTAATACAGTTCAAAAGCACTGAATAAGTATAAATAAAAGGACCTTCATCTTGTGCAACAAAGTCTTCAAAATTTTGACCCTTAGTATGTGACGGTTGCAGTGGACCATCAGGCTCAGAAGTTCTTAAATGAACATGCTGAGATGAGAAATTGTTGAGCTCAGACCCTGGGTGGCAGTGGCACAGGTCATTTTCTGTGGATGAATCAGGAATGTTGCATACAGAAGCAGAAGCAGGTAGAGCCTTCAAATTTCCTCCCAAAGCCCCAGAATCCTCTAACTTAGAATTCAAATTAACAATGCTGTCATTTCCACCTTTTGCTTTCAGATGTGGCATGATATCACCCAGTTCTTGAAAAGGTGTTCCTTTGGGAGAATCACCCAGACGTACTGGCAAGTCAAGCCCAAAGAAACCTTGTTCAAACCATATTATGATGTCAGCCCCAAGGAATGGACCCTGGGTATTCCCCTGAGGATCAATGTAAAACAATGTAAGCTCCTCAGGAGAAGTTCCCACTCCCAAACTCTGTGCCTCACTGTTAATCTCCATTAGCTGGCCATCACCACTCTGATTTTGCTCAAAGGCCTCATCAAAGAGAGAGCTTGAATCACCAGGAAGCTTCAATTTGACATCAAAAGAAGGGGTTGACTCATTGCCATCAAATGGAGGATGAACTACAGAAGCAAAGTCCAACTGCCAATTTTCACTAGTATTACGGTGAGTAGAACCAATCTCTATTCCACCGCAAATGTCATTGGTTTTTGAGATTGTCAATATAGTTCCATCTGAATTTGAATGGAGAGAACTAGAAGCAATTTTATCCTCTTCTTCATTAGCGACTCCTTTTCCTGAAACAAAACACATTCAGTTCCCTCACTGGATCTAAATGGTTGCAGCACCCTATTTCCAATTCATATAAAACAAGGACTTAAACCAAATTATCTCTCACTTTCCGAGTAATACAACAATCATAACTTACCAGCTTGCATATGAACTCGATATGCATCAGCACTTGCAGCTTCTTGTGAGGTATCCACGGTTGTACCACTGAGAATTTGAGTGAGGATACCCTGCTTCTCCTCAGAGGATTCTAATTCTCCAACTTCTACAAAAGTATTTGAAAGAGTAAGATAAACCATCAAGCATAGAAAAGGGAAGATTGAAGAATAAAGTTGTACCTGATGCATTTTCATTTGATTTCCCCTGTCTGCATGAATCGTACACTACACCGCTGGTAATGTTACCCTTCCATATATCACTAAGGATAGTCTGTAAATGTTATGAGAACAAAATAATAGATTACCAGAGCAAGCAAACACTGCAGATTAACAAGTCACTATATGAACAGAGGAAATCTAATTACAAAAGGTATACGTTACCTCCTCTTCAGTATCAGGTGCAACAAAAGCCAATGGTTCAATAATGCCCAATTGAGTTAAAGGAGGTGATTCTTCCATCCCATCAGGCATGGCAGCAAAAGATGGTTCAAACTTTTGCATGCGATAAATGTCAAGCAACTTCCCACGAGGATAGCGAAAAGTGTCAGCTGAAAAGTTTGGTTTCCCAGGGACACTTTCACCTTTCAATGAGCGAATGGCACCAATGGGGCTTGCACATAAAGACCTTCCAATACCAGTTGACCTTCCCCGTCCAACAGTAAAACCAGTGTTATGACTCTCAACCCTTCCTTTCTCGGGTCCAAATCCAGGTGCAGCACGAGAGGAAATTGAACCACTTGAAACCTCCATTCTATGGCGTGGCCTCCATTTATCACGAGAATCCGTTTCACGCTCAGACATTGAACGATTGCTACTAACAAAGGACTGACTGTCATTGTGAGTATCTTCCTTCTCCTTTTCAGCATCCATCCTCTTCTCAGAGCGGGACTCCTTCTCTTTATCTTCAGGACCCCATCTAGATGACCATCTGCCATCACGGCGAGATTCATGTGCAGGATTACGAATGTTACCATCATGCCACCTATCAGAGGATGACAAAGATCTACTTTCAGTTGTTTCCCTCATTGAAGTGGTGTCAACACGACGCTCTCCTTTCCTGCGGTCTCTCCTACTGCTGAGTAAGCCGGTCTCTCTTTCCTCTTCACGCCAGCGGCGACTACTTTCACTCTCAGTCAGAGTCCTCCTCCAATCTTTTTTTTCCTCTGATCCATCCAAGCGCCAGCCATCCTTCTGATTGAAATCACTGGAGTTTCCAGTAAACACAGAATTTGGAACACGTGTATCCTGTCATACATGTCAAAACAGTTAGGTAAGCATGCAATGAAGCATAACATTTTGCAAAGTGGGACACAACTTCTAAAACTCTAGGGCATTGTCCATTTCACATAACTAGTGAATAATATAAATTTTCAAATTTACTCTCAACTTCAAATCTCAAGGCAGTCAAAGAACAAGTGAAAACATGGATTCATTTCCCTATAGAAGTTGCAAGTCCTAAGTTGCCAGGATGGAATACAACATTTGATGTAAAGGAGTAAATTACAGATTGATTGCACATACTGCAATAAATCCTGTCAAATTTTTATAAAATTAGGGGGCAGGAAAAGCAATGAAGTTCCAGATACAATGCAACTAAACTGCAGCCGAAACACTAGGACAAAAAACTAAAAGTTTATACTACAACACCTGAAAAACCACCACATGCATACGTACAGCCTTAAAAGGTTACTCTGAACTCTTAGTTTAAATCTACTTTGATAAAATTTGAAAACAAAAACTCAGGAATCCTATATACCATCTTTGTCTCGATGGGTTTAGCATAAAGCCATTGTGGAGATAAAGGTATGCTGCTCTCCGTTGCCAGTTGATCTGCAGCAACCAAATAAATCAAAATCAAGTGTTACTCAATAAAAAAGCAAATCCCTGAGAAAGGAAAAAAGCATAAACAAGAAAGATAGCAAGGACCAAGAGTCTCCTTATTTGGCAACAAAACCACTGCAAGATAAATGGACATAAAGCTACCTTTCAATTCATCAACTTTGTCCTCATTTCCTCCCGACACTTCAACTGCTGTAAGATGTTCAAAAGTGAAAGCAGAAGAAGAGAATGTTATATTTTGTGTATAAAATTTCAGTTGATGCATAGTACGACAGCCAACAAGAGAACCCTTTGATAAACACTCGTTCTCCCCATAACAGGAACCACAAAACGCAAATAATGATAGGTCAAAAAATTATTAATTTCCGCTCAGAAATTCAAGATCTACTAGCAACTATAACCACTCAGTTAGTAGTGAAATCGATCAGTGATATTATAACTTAAAAAAAACTAGAGAATAGCTGTTCTATTAAAAAATAAAATTGCGAAATGGCAGCAATAATTACAATTATTCCGTGACAAATCAAATAGAGTAAGTGTCATGCTCTAATATGAAAAATAAAATTAAAAACAGGAGTCCGACTATCGAATCAATGATGTAATAAACAGAAAATGATTAAACAAGAGTTCAAGAAGTTCAAAACCCTAAAAGAGGAAATTCATACCCAACATCACAAATTAAATCGTAGGAAGGCTACGATTAAGATCGATGATCGATAACATCTAGAAATCTCGTATTTCGCTCTAACGTCAGTAAACATCAAGCAAATAAACGAACGAAAAAAAAGCGTATGTAAATGGAAGGAAAGTAATGAACGAGAAAAGGAAGTACCTTTGGAGGTCCACGGGCGATCAGATGAAAGGAGATCGTCAGGCAGGTGGTGCTTCCCTTCAGCCATCGGACAGTCGGCAAAACGTAGATACAGAGAAAGAGTGTCAAAAGAAAGAGAGAGTGAAGATCAGGATATATAAAAGAGAGTAAAGGGGGAGTAATTATAGAAAGAACAGAAAGAGAGGGAGATGGAGAGCTTATGAAAGATTGGGAGTTTCGGAGATCAAAGGAGTTCGGAAACGTTTGAAAGAGGTGATGTGTTGATAGAGGAAGAGAGGCGTGTGGGCTGTGGGCTTTGCCTGAATTGTGAAAGAGAGGAAGTAAGAGGAAGAAAAGGGTAAGGAGGGTTTGGGTGGTCAGAACAAGCGAAATCAGATAATAAGTAATGCTGGTAATTTATTAGTAGCGAAATTTTTTTATTTTGCAAGTTAGATTAAAATATTATTATATATTTATATTTATTAAATTTAAAAAATATGTATTATTTTTAAATTTTGTTTATAAAATTTAAAAATTTTATTGATAAAATGATAATATTTTAGATAATATATTTTATTTATAAAAATTTTATTTATAATATACAAGTTGCCTATATGTATATTATTTAACAATGTCCCAAAATAATATAGGAAAACACTTATTTATAGACGGTTATTATTATTATTATTATTATTATTATTA
>JBBYHO010513912.1:4847-19651 GCA_038382025.1 Adansonia gregorii | reverse complement strand
TTGTGTAACAGAGAGAATTTATTGAATGCAGAGGGATATTTTATCTGCTTGCTTGCTTTATTTGATAAAGGGGTTGAATAAAGTTTCATGTGCATTTTGTATTATTCAGACATGACAGATTTTTTTTTTTTTTACAAGAAAAGCGATGAATCTTAAAATTTAATTTTGGAGTCAATTAATACAACAGAAATCATGTCAGGATTATTGGGAAAAGTCCAATGATAAAACCATATACATGGCGGGTCAAGGGAAACGGTAGCCTCCGTAATTCACACGGCAAGTGTTATTCATTGGAGGCAAGCTGAAGCTGTTGTTTCGTCACCAGAGCAACACGTGCTTTGTCTTGGGCTGTTGCTGTCTTGCCCTTTGTACTCTCCGCCATATCCTTCCGAGTTGCGTCCGCAATGGCCTTACTATATACGTACACCATTTGTGATTAATTTGCAGACAAGCAATTCTACAAACTTTTGCTACTCTGCTCGGAAACAGGGTTATATAAACCTCTGGCCGGGGACTCCTAGGAAACGCTCCCTAGGGAGCGGTTCCTATAAGCTCCGAAAGCAACCGGCATGACCGGTTACTTTTTTTTATGTATATTATTGTATAATAATATATAAAATTATTATAATTATATAAATATATTATAAATTATATAAATTATTATCATTAAAAAAATTAAAATTATTAATAAATATTATAGTTACATTAATTATATTATCTATCACATAAATAATTATGATTGTTAATATAATCTAATATTACAAAATTTTATTCTAATTACATATATACATTATTTACGTACATAAATTATAATAAAAGATAATAAAAGTTATAATACGTAAATTTATTACATTTACATAAAATTTTATAAGTAAAAAAATTATTACAATTACATAATAAAAAATAGTATTACATAAAACATTATAATTATATAAATTATATTATCTGTTACACATATATATTATTATAAGGTAATGTGAATAAGTATTACATTTTTTTTATAATTATAAATATACATTATTACTTACAAAAATTATGATAAAAGATAATAAAAATTAAAATACATAAATTTATTACATTTACATAAAAATTTTATAAGTTACATAAATATATTATCAACAGGTAATAAGAAGTATTATTACAGAAAATATTATAGTTACATAAATTATATTATCTATAACATATGTTTATTAAGGTAATATAAATACATATTAAATATTTTTATGTTATTTATGTTATATGTAATGCATTTATGTAAAGAATCTTTGAAGGTAATATATATATATAATTTGTTATATACAAATATTACCGAATTTATATATAAATATTATAGATTTACATAAAAATGTTACTAAATCTATAATATATGTATGTAAAATATTTCTTTAAGAAAATTAACTATAATTTTTCAGAAATTATTTTTTATTATTTATTAAATATATTATATATGTGAAAAATTAATTTTTGTAGTAATTTTTAAAATGAAATTTTTTTTATATTTTTTTAGTTTAATAATTTATTTCGTAGTATTAGTAATAATTATATTATATTATAAAAAATTAATTTGTTGATTAAATTTATAATTTTTATTAGTTGATAAAAATACAACTAAACATTATATAAGATACACATAAATATCATAATTTACATAATATTTATGTGTAATTTATGTTATATGTAATGCATTTGTGTAAAGAATTTTTGAAAGTATATATATTTAATTTATTACATACAAACATTATCGAATTTATATATAAACGTTAAATATTTACATAAGAACAGTACAAAATCTGTAGTAAATCTGTAATATATGTATGAAAAATATTTCTTTAAGAAAGTTAACTATAATTTTTTAGAAATTATTTTTTTAAATATATTATATGTGTAGAAAATTAATTTTTGTAATAATTTTTGAATTGAAAAAAGTTTTTATATATTTTTAATTTAATAATTTATTTGGATATATTAGTAATAATTATATTATATTAAAAAATTAATTTTTTGATAAATAGATATTTTTTATTAGTTGATGAAATTATAATTAAATATTATAAAAATTATTCATAAATATTATAATTTACATAATGTTTAAATATAATTGTATTATATATAACACATATTATATATATAAGATATATAAGATATAAGATATATAATACTATAAATATAATATAATATTATATTATATATAATAGAAATAAAAAATAATATTGTTAGTTGCTGAAAAGCAAATGAACAAAAAGGGAAAAAAAGAAAATTTTTATGTTAAATGTTGGGGAGAATTTCAAAAGAGCAAAATGTAATAATAATTATTAAAATGGATGAAAGTAAAAAGAAAATTAAAAACTAATAATTATTAAAATTATTAAAAAAATTGTAAGTACTATTTCATCTCTATTTTTCATTTAATCTTTTGGCTGCTTTTTTTTTACAATAATTTAGTGAATGTTATAAATTATATATATTAAATTATAATATGTATTATTTACTATTTATTTTTTGTTTGCAATCTTAGGAAACATATATAAAGTCATGCTAAAGGTAACGTCGAACATACATGAATACAACTGCTTTATATATGTGCTTTGCATTTAGTTATAATGAGTTATACATCTAAGTATAGTGAGTTGTACATTTAATTATAAAAAGTTATATTTTTAGTAATTATTTTTTGATATAAAATATTTTTAATATTTTATTGTATATTATATATAATATAGTATATTATTATGTTATTTTTATAATATTATATATTATTTTATATCTTCATTATATAATATATATTATTTTAATTTTT
The DNA here is from genome assembly GCA_038382025.1 of Adansonia gregorii. Taxonomy (NCBI): domain Eukaryota; kingdom Viridiplantae; phylum Streptophyta; class Magnoliopsida; order Malvales; family Malvaceae; genus Adansonia; species Adansonia gregorii. The sequence goes on along the minus strand of JBBYHO010513912.1, from coordinate 16,854 downwards.
TTTTAAATTTTGGATTTAATGTTAAATATTTTTATATTTTATTGTATATAATATAATATATTATTATATTATATTTACAGTATTACATTACATTTTATATGTATTATATAATATATATTATTTTTAATTCGAGAGAAGTAATTTAATTTAATAGTAAATATTTTTAATTTTTATTATTTTTGATATTAATCTAGTATTAATATAATTCAAGTTTGTTTTATAATTTAAGATTTTATACATAAAACCTTGAATTATTGTATAAAAATAATAAAAATAAAAAATTTGTATTATATTTCAAATTATTATATAAAAAATAGTAATTAAATGTACAAATGACTATAATTAAATATATAAAATACTATAATTAAATGTATGACTCACCATAATTAGATTTACGAATGATTATAATTAAATATACGACTTACCATAACTAGATGTATAAATGACTATAACTAAATGTATGAACCAACCCTCATTGAATTGCTGCTAGGGACAAAGGCAGCCAAAATATAAGACAAAAAATGAAGGTAAAATGATAATTATAATTTTTTATTAATAATTATAATAATAATTATTTTTTTCTTTAAAATTATTTTTTTGGCTTTGTTATTGCACTTTACTTTTTTGAAAATTTTCCTTTACCCCAGTCGGTAGGTTAATCAAGTTTCTTTATTTTTTAAAGCAATAGTTGAGATGAAGTGTTTTGGATCTAATAGCTTCTTTTATTTTAAGCCGATGACAAGCTCACCCTAACAAGCTGATTCTAAAATTTTTTCGTCTGACCAGATTGCACAAAAACACAAAATAATAAATATGACGAGGCTAGACACGTGATAAACATAGGCTTAATTACATTTTTAGTATTACAATAAAAACCCTATGAAATAATATTATTGGGATTAAGAAAAATATTATTTTAAAGAAGCTATTTGATAAATGAATAAATTATTCATTTATCGATAAATTAATATTTATTTATTTATAAAAAAATTGTATATTTTCCAATTATATTAATATTTTTTAATAAAATACATAAATGATTTATAAATGAAAAACAATAGATAGAGTCAATTATTAATATTTACGCATAACCTCAAAAGTTAACTTGCATACATACATTATATGTAAATACATAATAATTAACAAGAACATTGTTATACATGCGATGGATATTGGTTTGCAATTTAATTTTCTAGAACATAAAGGGTTGAAGGTGTTTTGCTTTTACTCCTCCAAAAAGAACTCCAAAGCTTCATCTTTCCTCTTTAGGCATTGATGGGTATTGTTAAGCTGTTAAACCTCGATGCATTCTACTTAGTCAAAAGGTAGAAAAAGGAAAAAAACACATAAATTATACCTACGATGACATTCAACCTTTTCCTCGCAAACTTATGAAATCACAAACACAGATATTTTACATGACAACATATGCATGTAATAGATAATTTTTTTTAGACAATATGTTTTAAAAGCGCAGGAATGTGGATATTTGTAATGAAATGTGAAAATGAGAAAATTAATTACAGATAAAGAAATAATAATTATTAAAATTATTAATAAAAGTATTATAATAATTTTTTTCTTTAATTTCTTTCACTAGGCATCTGATACCATTCATTTCTTTCAAATAGTGGGGTCGAATCCCTTGGTAAGAGAACCAACCCCTTACATCTATATTATATATATATAATATGTTAAAAATATAAAAAATATTTTCTAAATAGTATTTTTAAAAAAATATATAATATATATTAAAAATATTATTTTAAATAATAAAAAATTTAAAAAATATTTTATATTAAATCTTGAATTATAATTTAAAAATAATAAAAAATAAAAAATTTTTATACTAAATCTTGAATTAATATATATTATATAATATTAATATATGTTATATATAATATTATATATAATGTATAATGTATATATAAAAGGGTCAGTTCCTTGCTAAGGAACAAATTGATAGATATATATATATATATAAATTGTTCCCTATAAAATTGTTGCTTTCATCGTATTCCTCGGTATGTTCCTTATAAAATTCCTATATTTTGGGATAATTTTTTAGTAGTAAAAATTTTCTTTAAATAAATTGCATCAAAATTTGAACATGCTAAAATGTTATGGTAGTACCATGGAAGAGTTGTTAGAGATACAATTACCACGCGTGCAAGAAAAAATAATTAAAATACTATTCAAAACATAAAAAAATTATATGAATACGATATAAATATACGAATTATTAGGTTAAAAGATGATAATCTGATCTCAATTAAGAATCCATGAGAAGTGAATAAGTTTATTCTTCTTTTGTTATTAATTATTATATTATTGAAAAGTTTCTTTTTAGATCAGTGTTATTGATACTATACCGATATCGGTTGGTACGTATCGGTTTCAACACGTAATGATATCGATGATAGTTAGTTCTATTTCGGTCTCAGTTTTGATTTACACTGGCCTTATTTATAGGTATTGGCTCGTTTCGATCGTACCGATCGAAAATAGCTGTACCAGTCAGTACATAACATAAGATCATAAAAAAGGTTAAACTGATATTAATCTTAAATTTGATGAATATTATATATAATTAATTATAGATTTGATAAATATTAGGTATAATTATTCGTAAATTTAATGATCATTAAAAAATTTTAACCTTCTTACTTAACTGATATTGATATTCTTATATTTGATAAATTTTTTTAGAATATTATATACAATTGATGAATATTTGATATATGAAATTTATTTAATCTCATTTATTTCATATTTGAAAAATATTTTTATATATAAATTAAAAATATTCAAACTTCAATAAATAAAAAATAGCATATCGAAATATATCAGTACCAATATGTATCAGTACTAAAATAAAAACGATACGTTTACCGATAGAGTACTAACTACTTTGTTTTAGATCATATCCTTAAAATTTCTTGTGATTCAAAAGAAATAAATTTAAGGGTGTTTTCATCTTATATTAAGTTGTGCAACGGATTGGAATTGTTCAATGTGAAGGGGTATTAGAACTGCTTGCTTGCTTTATTTGGCAAGGGGTTAATAAGATTTCATGTGCATGATATATTATTTATGGATTTTGCAAATAAAACTGAGATTCTATCAGGAAAATGAGGTAAATATATCTTATTTATTCACTATTTGTTTCAGGAGTATGCACCAACACATGACGAGGTTGCACAAACACAAAATTGTGAAGCGGATCAATTATTAATGTCTAACTGAACGTGGGACTCCTATGACCTTAAATCTTAAGAAGCAATTTTTTATTTACATATCATATATATGGATAAAGATAATAGGTCGGTGTAGTTCCAGATTAATTAAAATAAAAGGATAGCAGAGGTTGCTTATCTCTCACTTTATCTTTCTGTTGAAAAAATCCTGAGATTTCAAATCGTGATTACTCATGTGTATACATATATATAATATGACACATACGAAATGCGTGTAAAATTTTATTTCCAATATAAAAAATAAAAATAAATAAAAAAGTAAAATGATAGATATCGTAAATGTGAATATAAAGTTAAAAACAGTTTGTAATAATAATAAATTTACAATTAATAAATATGATAAAAGTGATTTTGAATTTTTTAAATTTCATGAGTTGAGAGTGACACTAAATTTAATCACTTTAATTATATATAGTATAGATATATATAATCATGAATCATGGTGTTGTATATATTATCGCTCTATATATAATCAAGAATCATGATGTTGTATATATTCTAGCTCCATTTGAATTAATTGAATAAAGAAGATAACTGAAAGAATACTTTGTTAAGAGACGAGGAGAAACTTAGATTGTTGTTATTTTGCGGGGATGTTTTCTTTTATGAGCTGGTATGCCATCAACCAAGATTTTTTTCTATGGATATATATACACGGACATACGCATATATATATATATATACACATAGTACTTCCTGCCAAAACTTCAGTTGTACCAGTGATTAATATGGTCTTGTCTTGAAGAAATTTGGCTATGGAGAGGGAGGTTAAGGCTAACTTTAGGGAGTTTCAGATAAGTGAGATCTTTGCAAATTGCTTTATGCAGGTTTTACAGGCTCAATCAAGTTAAGAATGAGTTGGTTACATTCTGCAATGTTCTTTTACTTCTTATTTTTTGTATTTTTAATATGTTCAGTATGATTCGCTCTTCTTTTATTTCGTTCCAATGAGCTAAACACAATAATATTATTTTAGGATACAAATCTGTGTTCCGGAAATCTGAACAAGGATCATGGGCATGGCATGTCCCCATTGTGACAATGGAGAGTCTGCTTGAACCTGGCTCTCCATTACCCCGCCTAATGCTGGCCCAGATCTAGGGAAAAAAACTGCTTCCAGTTTGGAAACCTGTGAAAATGGCAACAGTCCCTGGATTCCTGCTGCAAGTAAGCGATGTCGGATGCAGGTAATTCCGCGATTTTATCCAGTGACAATAGAAATCAAGCTAGTCAGGGTTCTTTTACACCAAATTCGAGTTAGTTGTGAAAATTCGAGATATTTTTCATGCATTTTACACCAAATTCTGCCCAGCCATATTTAATGTAGGTATTAGAGAAGATAATTAGGATTTGCTTCAAACTTGTTACAAAATCAACATAACGCACAAATAACAATAAAGACCCATATTATATATCACACACAACACAATAAGCTAGCTGTCAAATTTATTCCACAGTATAAAACATCATTTTTAACAGCCTCGGATCCCTGGCATTGGCCAAGGACAGCAACTTAGTTTGGGTGCATGAGAATTGCCTCAAAGACCGAGCAAGGTTCGTTGCCAATGACGACAATGGAGGAGCCTCCTTCATCTATTTCGGTGTTCATGATGCTGGACTTGATCATTTTACCATAGACTTGAGCCCAAGTTCCGTTAACATCATTCAGTGTCCAGTGTCCAACTTCACGGATCTCAGAAAAAGCCTGCAGGTGTTAAACTGGGCTCAGCTCAGATTACGAAAACAATTACAAAAACTGTCATGAAGAAAATTACCAATTACCCTGTTAGGCTTTTTGTTGTGCCACGCTTGCATCCAGTCACGGTCTTCGCCAGCCTTGTTTTTGCCACGATAAACAACAGCCCCGACTGAATGCACGTCAGACGTGGCAGCACTTTTAACGTGCAGAAACACACCCCATTGCCCATTTTCAATCTTTGGGGGGTACGGGGCGAATCCAATATGGCCAGACCAGTCACGAGACGTGACCAGCGTTAAGGTGTCGCCAGTGGCGTTGTAAATCAGGCAAACTGTAGCTCCTCCGACGCCTGCCGCTTTCACCATGAGTTTCTCAACTTGTCGGCGAACCTTAATGTCTTTATCCTCCGAATTCTTCGTCACCAGAGCCACCCGTGCTTTGTCTTTGAGTGTTATGGTCTTGCCCTTGTACTCCGCCAGTGTCTTGAGAGTTTCATCCGTAATGGCCTTACCGTAAACATACACCATTTTTGATTAATTTGCAGGCAACCAATTTTACAAACTTTTGCTGGTTTGCTTGGAAACAGGATTATATGAACCTCTGGCCAACGAGGACACAAAATATGACTTTCTTGAAAGCCACTTTATCCAAAACGCTAGACACACGCAATAAACAAAGACTTAATTACACTTTCAGTATTATAGTAAAACCCTCAAAAAATAATATATTGGGACCAAGAAAAATATTATTTAAGAGAAGTTATTTAATTATTAGTAAATAAATAAATCATTCATTTATCATTAAATTTATATTTATTAATTGATAAAAAGATTGTATATTTTCAAACTATATTATTATTATTATTATTGTCATTATTATTATGTACATGGAATGATTTATAAATGAAAATAATAGATAGAGTCAACAATTAATATTTACATATAACCTAATAAATTAATATGTATTTGTACATTAATGGACAAACATAATAATTTATAAGAACATTGTTATACATGCGATGGATATTAGTTTGTAATTTAATTGTCTAGAAGATAAAGGGTTGAAGTTGTTTTTGCTTTTGTTCCTCCGAAAAGAACTCCAACGCTCCATCTTTCCTCGTTAGGGATTGTCAGGTATTGTTAAGCTGTTATACTTTAATGCATTCTAGTTGGTCAGAAGGTAAAAACATAGGGGAAGAAAAACAGGTAAATTAGATCCATAATGACACTAAACGTTTTTCTCACGAACTTATGAAATTAGAAACACAAATATTTTACATGATAACACATGCATGTAATAGATAATTTTTTAAGACAATACTTAAGATTTAACCACATGTTTTAAAAGCCCAGGAATGTGAACATTTATGATGTAATATTCCCAATAAATAGTGTTGGCATCGAAGTTAAATTCACCCATATCAATCCACTCTCTTCAGCCATCCTTTCCAACTTCTCTAAATTTCTGTCATCAAAACTGTTTGGGAGAGATGAAAACATTTAAATGTCAATTTTATGACATACACAATCTAGTGATAAAAATGAAAGATCGCTTAACTGCAAGATAATTGAAATAATGAATAAAACTGCAAAACACATTCTTACATCCCCGTGAAGAACACATAAGGTTCGTTAAATTCTGCTAATCCGATTGCGAACTTGATTTTACGATCAAGATTCATATAAACTTTCCTAAAACTTTTGCAACTAAGTGTGTTCACCAAATAAAGTACCTGAATTTTCACATGAAAGAAAGTTAAAAGTTATAATATATATATATATATATATATAAGCTCAAAGCTATAAAATTAAGAATCACAAACCTTCTGTGGTAAAACATATTTGATTTGCATGTACCGGAAAAATCTATCAGCTGTGCTAAACATTGTTGCTTTACCAACTTTCACTCTTTGTCCATTTCTATTAATCCATGGGTTTTTAGTGAAATAACAGTAGGAAAGCTTTCGAAGATCCGATATTTTTATAGGATTTCTGAATGAGGAGCTAACATGGTAAATGGTTTGACAAGAACATTGATGATTTGCATGACGAACTTCCATGGCCACAACCATTGCATTTACCACCATGTCAGCAGGTATCTGCATTCATCACGTTTTTCACTTCTAATTATAATTAGGCCTAGATAAATTAAGGAACAATCGATAATGTTATCTAGAATTAGAAATTAAAAACTTCACCACATCAAGGGCAGTGTTAGGGCTGCCCAGAAAACATTTTAATTTCCCTTTTCCATAACTCAAGACGACGCTATCCATGGTTCTGTATACAGCAACATAAAACATAACCAAAAGATATCAGTAGAAGCCATAAATAAATTTATTAAATCATCAACTCATATTTTTATTACGTGGCCATTTAATAATTAAACAAAAATTAGCATATTTAAATAAATAAAGTACACGCTTGAATCTTACGTGAATTTAGTTGGAAAGTTAAATTATATTCTCTACAAATAAAAATATGTATATATAGATCAAGTTAAGCTCAGTTGATACTTTTAAATGTTAACCTCGACATATATATATTTTTTGTTTTGTTTATATTTAAAAATTATTAATATTATATTTTTAATATATATTTAAAACTAATATAAAATAAAATAAGCTTTTATTAATAATATAATATCTCAAAAAGAATGGGCTTTGCTCAAGTCAAGTTGGTTAAGATCCTAAGGTCATTTGATTTGTAAATAAATCTATTGATAAGCAATGATGATGATGATGATTTTGTTTCTTGGATGTTGTTACCTGACACCTTCAATCCAACCAGGGAAGGGTTCTTTGTATGTGCTTGAAATCATGGGAGGGCGTATAATAATAAGAGGTAAATCCCCTTCAAAGTTCCCTAAAAGCATTTCTCCCATTGCCTTTGTAAATACATATGTATTTGGCCACCCATACAATTTTGCCCTGTATTAATAAAACACAATATGTTTTGTTATTGGATATTCTATGATGGAACTACCTAATAACAGTATGTTGTTTTGTAATTTTATCATTATATTAAAATTTTAATTCCCTGCCAAATAGAGTGTATGTTTTTTGTTTGTGATTTTATTATTACCTTAACCTATATTATTGCCATTTTTCATTTTTTGAGATAAAAATATGGATATAAATATAACGTATGATTGTCTAAACATATAAAAAAATTTTAAAAGAATTAAGTATACCTAATCTTGAATTTGGGTAACATATCCTTTAACAATTCATTTTAATCATGATTTCTGGCAAAATGAGAATACTGTCAGTGGCAAATATAGAATGAAACCTTTGGAGGCCGAATTCCTTCATTGTAGATGCTATTGCTTTATTTGAGGCACCCTGAGATTGTAGTTCTTTTAATTTTTCCTCCACAATTCTCTTCTCTTCAATGATGTCTATTTTATTTTTACATGCTTTTCCAAGAGTCTCACCCATGTAAAATTGTCTCTCTAATATGATTCCTGCCTGTTCACCATGCACATAGGCTAAAAGAAAAAATTATGCTAAAAATCGTTTGTCAATCTTAATTTTTAATCATCTTTAACATTTGTGATTAAGAACAATCAATGCCATACTTAATAATTACCCTTTGAATTGTGAAGAAACAACTTTGTTTTATCACATTTCTTTTTCAAAGTTAAAAACATTGGAAGCTCCAAATGTTTTGATGTCTAACAGAACATCGTACCTTTAAAATATAAAAAAAAAAAATTAAGAAGAAGAAGAAGAAAAAAAAGTTAGTAAAATTGTAAATTTTACTTGTCTAATGAAGAATAGTTCATAGATTGAGTTACTCATCCAAATCCCAAGTCTATTTAAAATTTGAACTGAGTTTTATGTAAACAATTTAAAGTTTGGGATCTGACTATATTAGTTTAATGAGACAGAATTGGAACACGAAGATGGTGCCCATAGTTAGCTTAATTATGACAAACAAAATTCTAAATAACCTTTCATTGAAATCAGTTGTCGCAGCAGGATTTACTATAATTTCTATTTCTTTCCTCATTTCTTCTCTTAATTTTGAATCTTTCACTCCCAAGTTCTAAAAGAGATATCACCAGCCATTGCTATCACCTTACTTGATATGAAGACATCAAATTTTGAACCCCATTTGTCACGAAGAACTCTAAATAATTCCGTGCTTATAATCTACGTACAAATTATATATACAGTTAAGTTTTATACTGAATCATAAAAATATCAATTCTAAATTTACATTCTCTAATTCATATTTCCAAATATACCATTAGATATCTATATATAGGCTTCAAAAACATTGACTGAACGCGCAAAACTAAGTACAGTTTTCTACTTCATTATGCAAGCGTTGTATAGCAGATTTATCGTCTGGAGCCCTCAAAAGAAGATCGAGCTTATTCACATTTGGTTAAAGCCTTAGTATCTTCTCCACAAGGACTAAAACCCAAAGTTGAAAACATCAGATCATTAACTATTGTGCTTTCAACAAAATCACCACTGGCTTAGCAAACAGAGAGTGAAAGTAGCACCTTCTGCCAAAAATCCAGTTGATGCAGTGATAAATATGGTCTTATCTTGAAGAAACTTGGCAATATTATCCAACTTCATGTCTAACAACAACAAAAATTAAGAGAAAAATGTAAATTGGAGAGAAAAAAATTTGGGCATTAACATAGTATACATTTTATTGTCCAAAACATTCGATGCTCTAAGTTAAAAGGGCATAAAAAACCAAAGCTTCGACTTCAGTTTAATTGTATTCTCTTCTTTGACAAGTTAGACAAGTTGCATTGCAAAACCTTTGCCGGTCCTCTGCTCGTAAACCTAGAAGATCTCAGCAAAGCTTTGATTATTTATATTGAGCCTTTATTTTGTCTTAACATTATCCTTTATCTTTAAGTTATAAAATGCTGACTCAATCACTAAACACTAAACGTAGTATTGTGATTTTCTGATAATTAAATTTATTTAAAGGTTGAGTTTTCGTTTTTAATTGAAAGTTTTATGATATAATATTATTGAACTTAAAAAAAAAACACCTTTCTCAATATTCTTTTTTATTTCAAAAATTATTATCAATCATTTAAAATCATATATGTAAAAAAGAAAAAAAAAGAAAAATTAACAATAGGAATCTAACGGATGACCATTGCATTACAAATGTGAACGTAAATGTAAATCGATAATAATTGAGTGTTGCTTATTGGATTGAAGAAAAGGTTGCTTACTGGATTGAAAGAGATAACAATTAAGTGTAAATATCTTACTAATGGCATGTTTGATTCACTGTAATAATTATTTGATTGTAGGTTGATTTAGTATGCTATAATGACATCGCATTTTGATTCGTTAAATGTTTATTTTGAAAAATAATAGATTTCGACTTTATTCGATCAAAAGTTAGAATAATCATTTCACTCATCCATGAGAGAAATATAAAATTATTTTAAAAAATTCAAATCTCATATTATTTTATTTCATTTAATTAAACTATTATTATTCTCACAAAATTGCTACTCTATTTTAGTAAACCAAATGCATAAAAAATGTGGGCACATACCTTGACTTTGAAATTCATCATTTCTCTGTATCATTCCTTCCATATTTTCTCGTTGAGCTTTAAAACACTGGAACTAGCTAGTTGAGGTTCGATATTGCTTTCCGACAAAAAATTAGGAACCCAGTTGATATCTATTTCTTTTAACCTCACTCCAGAACCTAGAAGGACGGTATCAGCAAGTAATTTGGGGGATTCTCTCAGTTTTCATGTAAAATTTTGGGTGAAAGTGGTGGGAGGTTTTTTTTTTTTTTTTTTGTTTTTAAAGCTATTCTTCCAATCCTGATATTTTTTCAATGAGTTTTGAAGGGGTATTTAAAGGGGAGAATTTGCATTGCAGTTGTATGGATCATGAATGGTTATGTGATGGAAAACGCCTTAGATCACTATATTTATGAGCAATGGTTAATGAAGTTTATGGGTAAGCTTCGTTCGCTCGAAGCAAGCTAGATTCCAACGCTCGTCATCTCTCTTAACAATTAATGATGCCATGTTTTTTGCTTTGAAACTTTGAGTTTGCTGCCCTCAATTTACTTCGAAACTTTATGTGCAAGCAATCTATTATTTTTCAATTTTGGTTCTCTCAAAATAGTTACTTTTTTTAAAAATTTTCTATTAATAAAGAAATATCTTTTACCTTTTAAAGAAAGTCTGTAAATACATTTAACTGAGATCCAGCAATTCAGTACTTGTATTATTGGCGTATAGTAGCGTGTAGCCCTAATTTATGAGCAGCGAATGAAGAGTAGCAAACCAAGGTTTTGATTCATCTTTCTTTTTGTTTTTTTGCGTGGTTAGTGTGTTCCAATTACTTGTTTCAACAAGTAATTATTGACCTGTTGCAATGAACGTTTTCCCTTTGGTTGATTCTTGGCGTCCTGTCTTTTGGCTATGGCAGATGAGCAAATAAAATAATTAAAAATAATATAAAATAAAATTTGATATAAAAATAATATAAATTTATAAATTTATTAAAATTTATATAATATAGATTATTAATATAATAAAATTTGTAAAAATATATAATATTTTTCCTTTTTAAAAAATAATTTTTACAGTGAAATGACAAAAGTTACAAAGCAATAAAAATTAGCTTGTAAATTTTAAGTTAACTATGATTTAAAAAGTTCATTTTCAATATGTTCATAACAATAAAAAAAGAATAGATAAACATCAAATAAATCTATTCAAAAGCCGAGCAATTTACTTTGATATTTTTTCTTTTTTGACCCACCCTAATTCAATTAGTTTGAATTATTATTTAATTAATAAAATTAATTTTTTAAAAAATTTAATTATAAAAAAATATAAATTTTTTAAAAATTTTTTAATATTTTTAAATAATAAATTTAAATTTTCAAATTAATGCAAAATAAATAATTAAAAAAATTTTAAATTATAATCGAACCAATTTAATTTAAATAATGAACAGCACATATGTATGGAGGGCAAATATGGTCAAATCAATCAACAAATAATAATAATAATAATAATAATAATAATAATAA
>JBBYHO010513851.1:0-19670 GCA_038382025.1 Adansonia gregorii | reverse complement strand
ATTATTAAAGTTTTTGATTTATAAAAAATTATTTAATTATAATTTTTCATATTTATTTTTAGTATTAAATTCGGGTTTGGGTTCAGGTCGGGCTCGAGTTCGGGTTTTTTCGAGTTCGGGTCATTTCGGGTTTGGGGTCTTTCGGGTTCGGATCATTTCGAGTTCGGCCCATTCGGGTTCGGGTTTTTTCGAGTTCGAGTTATTGACTTTTTGGTCAAATCGAATTCAGTTCGATTCAGGCTCAAATTTTTTCGAGCAAGTTTTCAAATTTGGGTTTATTTTGCCACCTCTAGTAAAAGGCAAGGAACGCAAGGACCAGAGGGAGATCAGTCAAAAGTATGGTTGCTTCCATTTGGGGTTTCTTTAGAAGGTCGAAAAATATTTTTGCCAAAAAAAAAAGCTATAAGAAAAATAGAAAAGACAAAATAAATTTCAACCCAAAAGTTATTTAAAAAAATTTTGGGGCATCAATCCATTTAAATTTAATTTGGCAAACAAATTACTTAAACTTGAAAAAATTTGAAGTTAAAACGATATAAAATCATTAGGAATTGAAATTCTAAAAAGACAAGATAATTATGATATAAAAAAATTTTCAAATTGCAAAATTAATATTTATATAAAATGTTTGGGTTAAATGTAATTTCATTTTTTTCTGAAGAAATAAATATAAATTCACTTCATTTCAAGTAACCATTTTTATCAAAGCATAAATGTTTTATTATATTTACCATTCTTTCTCTTGATTTTTTAAACATTTTATTGTTTTTGAAAAAGATCATCCAAAAGAGATTTTTTAAAAATAAAGTTAAAAATATCTAAAATTGTGATAGTTTTATTATATTTCAATTTAAGAGCTAGCAATGGGTTATTTTAACATATTTTAGAATAATTTTATGATTTGATGAGCAGTTTATGATTTAAATTTTTTAGACCAATACTTTTAACATAGTTTATGGTCCTAAATATATATGCACCTACTTCGGATCTAAAGCTTAGATCACATAATTGAAACATGAGACCAATAGTTATTTTCTCTTATGGCAGATCACTAGAGATGCGCAAGACCAACATACTATTATTTTGAGTCCCTTAAGGACTTGGAGATATTGCATAAATCTGCAATGTTATTTTGGTCACATTTTTTAAAATCTTTTGGTTTTTTGTTTGTTACACGTGATTTTAAGTTACAAAAATTTTAAAATGGTTAACTTCAATTATTAAAGTAAAAGGGAAAAAAAAAAGATGGTTGATAGATTGATAAAATTGTTTGAGAGAGTTTGGTGAAAGAACTTTTAAAAAAAAGGGACAAAGCAAATGAGAAGGGTTTTTTTCAAAATGACTGGTGGAGCAAGCAAATGGGGGCATACAAAGACAAAAAAAATTTCTTTCTCCGTTCTCATCACTGATTTTTTTTTTCTAGGTTCTTTTTCTTCTTATTGGCTCAACAAATTATCGATGATCCAAATGTGGGGTTTAGTGTTACAGTGGCAAAGGTGATAACAATAGCATCTCGCAGTGGCAACGTCTTTTCTACAACCATTGTTTAGATTGTGGTAAGTCTTTCCAGTCCCCCCCCTCTCTGTCCCTTTTTCCAGATCATACCATTCTTTTGCTTTCTTTTCATGCTTTTTCAAGCCAATACTCATCAGTTTTCCCAAGTTCTTTTCTTTTTCTTTTTCTTTCTTTTTATTTTTTTCTCAACAAGTTCTTAATAGAATAGCGTAAGGCAATAGAATATTTTAGACAAGCATGGGAGTGCAGCTTGCTTGTGATGTCTATTTCTCGGGAATTTGCTGGTCAACCTTTCAACCTATGAGTTTCCATTCGTTAACTCCTATAGGTGTCCACTTTTTTTCAGTACAAGCAATATAATTTTTAGGAAAAACGTTGGCATTTTCAGAGGACGCAGTACACAAGGCAGCAATTGAACTGTTTGGTACTTGTGTCTAATTTATATAGATTAGGAGAAGACTTTTGGGATGGGATAGCGAACTCAAACCATTGGCTTAGATGATCTTGCAATGGTAAATTTGGAAATTTTTTTGTTCTTAAGTCATATATTCCTAATAAAGCATGTGATACGAACTTGGCTAGCTTTGGCAAACCATTTCAAAGAAATGCTAATTGGTGTCACTGTTATTATGCTATGCTACTAGAATTATAGCTACAATAGGGACTTTTCTAAAAATTTTAATTGCATGGCCAAGTTAAGAAGCATTTATGGAGTTTTAGGTAATGACTTACTTTTATAATTCAAGCTATAACTGTACAAGAAATTAGTTGTCCCTTAAAGTCACACTTAGAGTAACTAAGGTTCATTAAAAGCATCAATGCCAGTAAAAACTCAAGAAAAGCAACAATAAAACTTTGGGAAATATAAAAACTAATTTAAATGCCACGCCATGTGTAAGTTTTTTTTGGCTCATATCTGTACTTATAAGTATAATCAATTGGTTTCAGGAGTTAAATGATAACAACTCATCAACGTGCCATGTGTGACTTCATTGCAAAGCTAAGGCAATAAAAAAAAAACTAACCTCAAATGTCATTCCATATTTGTGAGTTCATTGCATAAATAAAATTAGATTGAAAACTAGAAGTCCCTTGTTCCCGCACCGATCTCTAAAAAGCAACTAGTGCACTGATGATAAAGACCTAACAATAGAATAAAAAATTACATCTGATTAATGAGGGTCTGTAACCTTGAATTCTTAAGGCTAGGGAATTACAATTTGTCAAGTTGTAAAGGATTTGCCTTAATAAGCTTCTTGAGTTCAACTAACATGATTGCTCTAGCAGACTTTGTGTCTTTATATTTTGACAATTATTGACAATTATTCATTCTCTCTGTTATGAAAGTTAAGCATCCTTCATTGCTTAGCAATTCAAATGGAACCAACACCGTAAAACATATGGGTGCCTTCATTTTTTAACTTTAGATGATTTTTCAAAATTTTTTTAGTATTTTTTCCTTAAAGAGCATCAAATTACCTTTCTAATGGTATCATGTTTGCCCTAGGATAATTTCGAATAAGAGAGTTATCATTTTTCAAACCTTTGCTATTTGAATCTCATAGAATCAGTGATTAACATGCTATTTAGGTCAGTTTAACCAGTCAGATGATTTTTCTAGAAGTTTTGACTATTTTTTAAAAAAATACATGAAATTTCATCTCCGAAAAGGTATCATTGCTAATTTAATGATTTCGAATGAGTTGAGAATAATTTTTCAAAGTTTTTTGCACTTTCTCTCACTGCATTTGCTGTCAACATCAAACTAGACCCAAATTCAAAAATTATTTCCCTATGGAAAGCAATTTTTTAGACTTTTTTGAATTTTTTAAATTAATACTTATTGAGTTACCTTTTCAATGGTATCTCATCTACCTTCTAAAACCTGTAGATTAATATGGAATAAAATCAAAAAGGAGAGTAGCATCACGTTTTCTCTTGTTTTCAACATTAATCAAAATTAATTGGTATTTTTTTAATTCCCTCTCTAAGGCATTGGAATACCTCTAGCTGAGTTCGATTAATCCGCATCAAGTCTAAAAACATGTGTTAACACCCTTAGGCTGGGATCAAAGCATGAACTTTTTCAAATTTTATTGTTCTTACTTTCATTAATTCCCACTTTTTATCTAAAAAACCATTGATTTTGTCAAGAAATGCCAAAAATATCATTTTTATCGAGAATTATTGAATTTTTGTCAAGTCGAGTCTTTTAATCTCATCTTTTCAAAAATCATCAAAAATCAAAATTTTTTCACTCTCGGATTTCTCCAACTTTTTCAAAATCCAAATCCAGCTTTCATGCATCAATCAACTAATAAATCCAAATGCGTTTAAATAATTTTTAACTTAGTCATTGTTAAATAACCGATGATAATTACGAGATACATGCCAATCAACCATTTTCTTTTCTTTTTTTGTTGTGTGATTTATTTTATATAATATTATCTTATTTTTCTATGTCTTACTAACACGTTTTTCTTCACGGTGTTCATTTTGCACTCATATCTCCAAATCCTTTTTGAAATTCACAAAAGTAATGTTTCTTGTCAGTATCCCTCGAGTGCTTGATATGAAATATCCGATTTTTAAAATTAAATCTGGAGATTATTTTTATCGAAAATTCTTATGTTTCCCACCTCTATGGGATGCATATGGGATTAAAATTTTCATTAAAACTCGAATTCATTATTTTATGAAAATTCATGCATAAATGGGATTTTATCAAAAATAATAACAAATCAAAATTGAGGAAACCAAAATTAATATAACGAATAGCTAGATGATATCAATTTAAGGTGTCATAGGGTGGCTAATCCTCCCCTATACATAACTAACTCCCGAACCAACCATCGAATATCTAGACAATGCAAACCTTAGAATTAATTTTCAAGTTTCATAACTTGAAATATCAGTTTCAATAGGCATCCGATCACACCTAGCCCAAATGATCGATGGTGACTTTAAGAGTTGGCCGCTTCGTGGTGGCCACCAAAGACCAGTTAGATAATTGATTTGTTTAACGATCTCTCTCATGACCAAGAGCTGAGAATCCATACTTTTTTATTCCCATCGCGTCAAAAAGAAAGAGTCTCGATCAAGAGAACACTTCTTCGCCAAAAATTTTATCATTTCTCTTATATATTAAGTTGGGCGCACTTTCGACCCCGCGAGATTTTGGGTGCATGTTGCAACAAATCCTAGATTGCATTTGATTGTAGAATTGTTCCGAATGTCGATACTAGAAGCTTGTGAGTCAATTCATACTCCAGAACCTTTAGGATTGACCTTGCGTTGGTGATCGATGATTCTAGTTTAAGGACTTTATATCAAGGCCATGCTCACCTCTACATTTCATTATCCTTAAATTTAATGTAAAAATGTACTTCATGCTTGAAGACCTTTCCAGTGATAGATAAGGTTTCAAAAAATATTAAATATCATACTATTAACTAGTGAGCTACAAGCCAACAATCCTATCGTTAATTTTCTTTTATAATAATCATACTATTAATTTTATATAAGACAATGAAATAAATTTAAAAAAAATTAAGGAATTAAAAAATTCAACTACTATGAGATTTAGAATATAACATTTATATTACTACAAAGTATTTGCTTGTCTTTCATGTCTAGACATGTTTGTTTTATTTATGCTTCCTATTCTCATAGAATTCACAAATTTTATTTTCAAGTAATTATATTTCTTTAATCGCAACTTAATTAATTAATAAAATCATGATATTATCTTATATATTTTATTTCACTTACATATCATATAATTATACTGTATCTAAAATTTTCGTATCTATAATTTATTATGCCGTTTCATTTTCTTAAATTATTAAAATATTTAAATATATACAATTCAAGTAACTTTTAATTATGATTTCTAGATAATTTAGTTTTAAATTAATATTAAAACATAATGATTAATAATTAAGAAATTAACCATTAGTCCTATTTTTGTTGGCTTTATCTTATCAGCTTTTAACCTTTAGTCTTATTTCTTTTTCAAATATACACTAAAAGAGAGAGACTTATCAGCAATGGATCTTTTTGACAAATTTTTTTTTTTATCGGAAGTAAGTATTTTCGATAAAATTTCATAGGAAATAAAAAAGGCTATTTTCAATAGAATTTCCGTCGAAATAATGCAATTTGGTCGGGAATACTTTTGGAACGTCACTATTCACGCAGTTCGTGCACGGGCCAAAATACATTTTCAACCAAATTTCGTCGGAAAAATAAATGCATACTTTTAAATAAAAATCTCATAATAAAATTCGATTACAAAAGGCTATTTTCGATGACATATTTATTCAGTCGAAAAAATCTATTTTCAACCAATACTATTTTTGATCGAATTTTAAGTGGTAGCAATTTATTTCTATGAAATTTCAGCACATAATTCTTACACTTTGTTTTTCTAAGGAAATTAATTTTTGTGACAACATATTAAGTATTTCCAACTGAATTGCCAATCAGAGCCTGCTGATACTTTGCTACCTGTAGCATAAGCTAAGATGACTAATGCTTTCGCTGATCATTAGCCTTAGGTCGCAGTTCTGCCACTGGACTGAGGACACGAGGTATAGGTTGATGAAGACATTGCCGACACCAGGTGGTCATGTTGATAGGTTTTGACTTACGATATTGAAAAATACATTATTAATTTGAGGTTGTTAGTGATTTAATTATTTTAATGATTTTATCATTATAATAATTAAATTATTACGATGATTTAACAACAATAACAAACACTAGTTAAAAAATTACAATCTAACCGATCATTATACTTTGTATTTTTTATTTTGTAAATTACATATTGTTCTATTTCTTCGCCTTTTGATTTCCAAAAGAAAGAAAACCCCCTTTTTTAAAACCTCGAAATGGCACAAAGCCCCTTGTGTTTAAGAACTCTACTTTACCCGCTTGACTCTTCCATTCGTTACCCTCTTCTTTGATGACATTTTTTTAAATTTCTTCAAATTTTGCTTCTATATTCATTAAAAGTAACCGCTACTACTTGCTTCATTGAATAGTCTTTGTTTATGCCCGATATATTAAAAGGCTTTGAAAGTTTGAATGCATGCCTCCTAGTCTTTCTTTTTGATGCTCTTTCTCTGCTTTTTCCTCATGAGGTCAAGGGAAAATTAAACTTCTCTGACAATGTACAAAACGACTTCTCATTTTAACCTAGGAATCACAAACCAAAAGTACCCTGCCTGTGGAAGATTTAACTTTTACTAAAAGAGAAAGCAAGTTTGTGCGTGGGTTGGTTTGGGGGGGGGGGGGGGAAGTTGGGAACTCATGATAGAAGTTCTTCCAAAACAGAGTGCAAATTAGAGACTATGGTGTAATGTAAAGATAAATGAAGATTCAAATTTTTTCATGATAAAACAAAAAAGGTAAAAACAACTTTTAGGGAAAAAAGCTAAGAGAATCGAGCAAACAAATCAATAAACTAACGTCAAAATAGCACGTCAATTTTGATAGACAGTCGATTGAAATAGGGTTTGAGGAAGGGGAATAAGGAATCAGGGTTTAGGGAAAAGAAATAAGGATTCAAGTGTTTAGGGGTTTTGACAAATAGCCGATTGAAACAAAGATAGGGAAAAATAATAAACCTATATTCTAATCAACTGCCAAAAATAGGGAATAGGTCATTGGTATACCATTTTTTACAAGAACAATTAAAAAACTACGCATCATTAAAAAAGAAAAGGGTGCATATCTCTTAAATTAGGAATTACTGATGGAAAATTATGCCATTAGCATATATTGTTTTATATCCTATGTCTATGCTGATGGATATTGTTAACCATCAATATATACTAGATATATACTAAAAGAAATGTTACGTCCGTCGGTATAGGTATACCCCATGCCGATCGATCTTACAATTGTTGGTATATATATGATATATGCTAATGGCATGAAAATCCATAAAAAAATAATTTTTATTGATGGATTTTGACCATCAATATAGCATTTTATTAGTATATGACACATTCATTTTGTAGTGAATCAATTCTTAAATTACTTAATCAAATGAATTGTCACACGTACTGTAAGAAAAGTCTTAATGCAAGCTTTCAATATGTACTTAATATGTCATCAAAAAGTTACTAAAATGTTATCTAAACTTTTAAAAGGTATAAAATTCATCAGTGATTCGTGACCTTTTATCAATGTTTCATTTTTAGCTATAACATTTAAAAGTTGTATTTATCATCCAAGATCTTTACTAATGTTTTATTATTATCCATGTTTTACAAGTTGCATTTATTTTTTTTTATAATTGTTAAAATTTATGTTTACCATCCATAATCTTGTAAAAAGTTTTATCATTTATCTATCTTTTAGTCCGTAGTTATATATATAAATATTGGTGAGAAATTATATATATATATATGTCCAAATAGCCATATGATTTTATGCATACATGACCAGACATGTTTAAGGATCATGTTACTCATCCAACCTCGAAGGTAATTCAATATTTAAGAGAATCTCGACAAAAATATTATATCCAAAAATTGCACTTGAACAAAAAAACTGAGGCTTGTTTTAAAAACTAGGTCGAACCTTGCTTTAAATTTAAAGCTTGAGCTTAACCCGACTTGTTTTTCAATTATATAATATATAATATTTTTATATATATTATGTAATTTAGATCAAATAAAAAAATATATATGAAATGCATAATGTAAATGTTAAAAATATATTATCTATTTTTTAAACTTAATAAAAGAAAATATTAAATTACCAAAGATTAATTAAAAATAATATATATATAAATAGAAAGAAATTTATCTAAATAAGCTTAAATAGATTTGAATTATCTATCTACAAATGCAAGTAGATTTTAATAAAATATGAGGCCCATATTTCGATCTAGCCAAGTTTAGGCAAACATATATAGTGTTCATATTATACTTAAGTCTAGCCCAACCCAAAAACATATTTACACATAATAGAATTCATATACCAATTTTTATCAACTTTATATATATCCAATTTTTATTTTTTAAATTATGTAGCATATATATTTTATAGTTAATACACATAACTTTGCCAAAAATAAACTTATTTCCTTCGAGACTTGACCAAGACTTAGCTACTAATTTTTTTCAAAATCCATATTTGTAATCAATATCTTTCAATTATTAAAAAAGCATAATTTTTTTTTATTTTTCTCCTAAATCCCTGTATTTTTTGCATAAAAATAAATTTTATTCCAAAAAAACGTTATATATAGAGTATCTATACTATAAAATTATTTTTGAAAAATTATTTTTAAAATTATGACTCAATCCCTTTAAATTAGTTTTTGCATTCAATTTTCAACTTTTTCAAATTATTAATACCATCTTTTTACATAAAAATAAATTTGTTAATTTTTCAAACACAAAAATTATTGACAT
The DNA here is from genome assembly GCA_038382025.1 of Adansonia gregorii. Taxonomy (NCBI): domain Eukaryota; kingdom Viridiplantae; phylum Streptophyta; class Magnoliopsida; order Malvales; family Malvaceae; genus Adansonia; species Adansonia gregorii. Next base: position 10,725 of record JBBYHO010513851.1, on the reverse strand, counting down.
ACATGATATTAACTTTTTTTATAGACCCTAATAGGTGTGAGTTATGTCACTAGATTCGAAATAATGCTTATCTAAATATTTCATAACGTTTTTTTAATTAACTAATAAATGAATGAACATCGTGGATATTGGCACGTGAAGCTTTTAAGTTATGAATAAAAATAAAACACTAATCAAAGGTTAAAATAATAAGTGTAACTTTTAAAGGTGATAAATAAAAATGAAATTAATAAGGATCAAGGATGGTTTATTGAAATTTAAAGTTCTTGGATGAAAACGAATATTCATAAAAAGTTATAAATCAATACTGAATTTTACTAGAAAAAATTTTTTTTTTTAAAAAAAAACCCTAATCTAATGCATGAATTCTGATCACAAACACCAAAATTCAAAAGGATTTGAAAGCTTATTTTACCTTAAATTCAACTTAGGGCTAAATTATTTAATTGCGATCCTTTCCTTATGGTTTTCCTCCATTTTCCATTTTTTCTTTGTTTGTCACAAGGAAAATATGGACAATGCATATTAGGTTTTCTCTCTTTTTCTTTTTTCTTTATTTTTTTTGTTTCAAATATAGGCTTAAGTTTTAAATCTAAATATCCATATCTTATAAATTAACATGAAAGTTATCCTTTCAATTGATCAATCAATTGAGGGGCAATTTGGTAAAGAAAAGCAAATTGAGAAGGAATCAATTGAGGAGCAATTTTGGCAAAAAGAGTAAAAAAAGGGAAAAAGAGAAAGTATAAAAGAAAGAAAAGAGAAAAAAAGGAGAAAATTATGTATATTCATGTTGTTTTTTCATATTATAATTGTACTAATAATTCATTTTGTATAGATTGCGACAAGTCCATGCATTCATGTCATGTTATTGTTTTTTATCATATTGTATTATATTTTAGTTATTTTTTTATATTATGTTTGAAATTATCAGGTCAATTAGCATTACTCAAATAAATATGAATTTTGTGTGACGTTCATTTTATATAGACTTGGCAATATTAAAAATGATTATACTAATATGAAACTAAAAAGTAATCAAAATACAACACTAATTAATGTTTCAAATTTTGTATAATAATAGTGGATTACTATTTTCATTAACAGCATTTAAATAGCCAGGCAACCATATGGTTCGACCCGCATTGAATGGTGGGCCATTCGTTGAAGATAAAAGTACATCGAACCCATATAAAGTTTTACCATGAGCAGATTGGATCCATTGGGCAAATATGGGTTCGATCAAGATTTGTTTCTCCGGAGTCCCAAAAGCAAGCATGACATCATTATGGATATAAAGTCCCAAAGTATGGAATCCCAGAAAAAGGCTGGCCCTTCTTAAATGGGATATGATAGCTTCTTTAAGGTCTAACATTCTTATCAATACATTATCCTCATTCTATTCCAGATTGTAATCTCTAATAAAAATATAGCTTCATGGGCAAAAGCTCCTATCATGATGAATCCTGCGATGTATCGGTTAATGCAGTTTGAATAGTAAAGTCTTATGCTATAAATGCATAAGCAGGTAAAGAGTACATGTGTTGAGCTACCAAGGACGTAATAACCCTTAAAGAGGCTAGAGCATGGCCTAATTGAAAATGAATCGAATTATTGATTGTGTCCTAAAGACCCTTATGCTCACGTCAGCCCAATCATCCTTCCGGAGGAATATGTGCTTCTAAAAGATCTTTTATATTGTGACCAATTTCGAAGTTAGTTCTATACATATGACTAGCAACGAGAAAAACATTTAAATATAAATACCTTAAATATGATACATGACTATGCAATTAATACATAAGTGCCAAGCTTACTTTTATATAAATTTTGAAACGTTTGAGTCTTCACGTCATAGTTTTATTATTTTTCGTATCGTGTTGTATTTTAATTATTTTTTAATTTTTCATCATGTGTTGTATAATTATAGGTTCTTTATTTCCTTTTTTTCTTTTGTGAAAGATAAGGTCATATTGATTTTGTGGTTTTATATTATTAAATAAAAAGTTATTGTATTGATAAATTACAGGTGAGATGTGCATATGTAAGTAATTTTTTAAAAAACTTTAGATGTTAAATCAAAAGAAAAATATATTAGTGATTAAATAATAAAAATTATATTAAATGATGCTATAAGTTATGAATTATTGTATGATAATTGTTAAGTTTATATTTTATTGATTTTTTATCTCTTTATGAACATAAATGATCGATATGATTAAAAAATAAAAGATTTGAATTTTGACATCTATCATAATTTTTTTTACATATAATGTATATATAATGATTAGGTTAATTTACTTATATTATATTTGTATTATCTTGTATCTATACCTTACATTAAAATTATTCTTCAGTAACAATATTTTACATTAATTTGTCATAGTTATTGAACTAAAACTTTATATTTATATTATTTTTTATATTATAATTATATTCAGAGTGTATACTTAACAACAATTCAATTGAAACAATATGAGAATTCAAATTCTAAAAATAAATTTTGATTATTTTTTTATTTTTATTTTTATTTTATTTTGAAAAATATGTCCTTTAAGTTCCAAAAGTACTGTTAATGCTTAATAGCCATGATTAAACCCCTGCAGACCGTCCACTTTTGGTTACTGAGGGTGTTCATCCCCTATTCATCGATGGTGATATTTTCTTTAGATATTTGATTAGTTACTTTATAGTTTTGGCTAAATTTTGTATTTGATCCCTATAACAAATCAAACTTGGGATTTAATCCTTATATAATAATTTGTCAAAATTGAATCTTATACTTTCATTAATGTGAAAATTGGATCAAATTGTTGATGGTGTTATCTTTAGGATGTGGATTTTTATGACAGAATTTTTTCCTCACTGGCTTTTGACATTCATTTTTCTTCTAGGCTAGCCTTCTCTTTTTTCAACGCAGATTTAAGTAAAAGTTTTAATTTTCTTGTACAAATTTGTAAGCTTTTTTTGGGGAAAAAAAAACAAAACTAGTTTTGTTACTTAAAAAAAGAAAAACTTGTTTTGAGTTTGGGGAAAACAAATTTAGAGATTTTGTAAGGTTGACGAATAAAAAAAATTAGGGATTTTGTTTTTCATTTGGTAATTAAGAAAACTGAGATAGAGTATTGTGAAATTTTGAAAGATCTCTGTTAAATTTTGAAGTAAGCAGAAGATTTTAAAGCTCTTGCATTCTAAACAGAGAGAATCAACCCGAGTAGAAAGCGTTGAAGACGATAGCAAGTGATTTATTAGAGAAATATAAAAGAAAAATCATATTTTAGATATAAGAACGTTTCATAAACCAAGTAATATATATCATTAAGTATTTTATACAAATGTACAGATGCTCTAATACAAAATGATGACCACATCAGAGCTAATATGAAAGACCTAATAATTCACCCTTCATCGTATCATTATCATCCTAACTTAGTACCAAATGCAATAATATAAACTAAATGATTATTAGAGCTGATTTGTAAAGCTTCTTTTATTATGCTTTCTTTCTTGCATCAACTATTACATTGTTCAATTTTTCTTATACCACCCTAATTTCTTTCACCTTTTAATAAAAGAAATTTCATCAAATAACTCATCATTATTGGTTTTTAAAGCATCTTTCTTATACTTTCTTTTTCACACTTCAACTTAAGTATTATTCTTGTCTATTTTCTATTTTCTTCCATTATTGTACAAATCTTTTGTCTTAAACCTCTATTCACATTTCTTAACACGATAATCATTGCTCTTTTCATGTTTATTGATTGGGTTATCAGGTCAAAGACAAAATTTATAGCATTTCACCTGCATGCATAAAATAGAAATATACTTTAAAAAACATAATTTAAAACCTATCAACATTCCTAAATATGTTTTAAATTTCAACACCAAGTTCAATCTATCAAAATCATATTTAATTCATTATTCCTAATAATTGTTGCAGAGGAAGAAATCACCTACCAAGATTCTTATTACTTATTGATTTAAGTGAATGAGCTTTTAACTCTGTAAAAGCAATATACAAGATACGTAAAGTTTGCAGACTATGTACATAAAAGAAAAACGAAGAGTTTTTAATTTTTAAATGCAAATCATCAACAAACCCAACATTCCAAAAATTCATTAAAAAGAAACAAAAGAAAAATACCCAACAAAAACCTAATATTCCATTCAGTGCAAATCATCAACAAAAAGTATTATATCTTGATTTAGAAACAGAAAAATCATAAAATTTACGTAAATTTCTCATCTACATACAAAATTAGATAACTTATCCATATTTCAAACAAATTAATTACAAAACTTATACAGGTTCTTGACCTTTTTCTTTTTTTCAAGATTTTTCATCTTCAACATTTGAAATTCTTTCCCTCGAAAATTCAATATTTTCTTCAAATTTTTTAGCATCCAATATTAACTTAAACAAAATATTTGATAATTTCGATATCATTTCGATCCTAACCTCAATTAAACTGTCGTACCCTCCTATCAAGCTTCTTAATAGATTGAATTTCAATTAAACATTTCCAATCCCTTTTTACATATGGGTTAAAGGCTAGTTTAGTTAAGAAAAAAAATCAATTCCTTTCTTACATTTGGTGTAAAGGAGGGGAAAAAAATTCCACATCAACCTTTTTTGTATTTTCTTCATCTAAGATCATTCCCCATCATCACAGAGTAACGTCACGCCTTAAAAAAATTCATGTCATAGAGATAACATGAGCTTATAATGTTGGACTTTTTGTAGCCCACATGATAATAAATTGACCAAGATAATTAAATCAAATTATTAAGGTAAAATTATAAAGTAAATCATATTCAGTTTAACTACTCTAGTGATAAGAATTAAACTATACTTCACTAACTAATTAGAATATAGATTCCTTGATGGTAGGATACAACTCTAATTAGTCTTCTAATATAGGTCCCTAGTCTAGTCTATAAAAACTATCTGTGCACTATCATAAAGTAATTATCAAGAAAAGGATATAGACTAGAAGGTTTATATAGGGTGTTCGTCTTTGTGTATTTGGAGCGAATCTTGGTTCTTGATCAACAATGGCTAGAGGTACATTTTATTTAAATTATTACATGTGATATCAGAGCTAGGCTTTCTAGCCTTGTTCTTCAGATCATCTAGTGAGATTCGTTAAAGACGAATTTTTTTTATGCATATATTATTTATGTAATTAAATAATTCGTATTAAAGATAAACGAGTTATAATAAAAATAGTAAAATCATGCTATTGAATTTTTAAAATTCTCTAATTAATTTTGTAATTGTATATATGCATCGAAATATATTTCTTGAATATACTATGAATTTTTATGTATATATTGTGTATTAAAATTGAATCACAAAATTGTTGGTTACTTCACGTAAAACCATAATTGTTAGAGGGTTTTAATAGATTAATCATCTATCTATGTTACTAAACCCTAAAATTAAAGGAAAGATAAATAAAACAAGAAAATTTTGTGGTGTATTGAAGCAAGGCTAATATTATTTTATAGAATTCAAGTAATCTTGAGTATTTGATGATGATTTTTGTGTTTTTGATCATAATTGATCCATGGGTCATGTAAATCTAGTATAAACTCATGCTTTTAGGCCTTTAATTACATGAAATATAGATTAAAAACACGAAAATATGAGCAAAAACAATAAATAGACTTGAATGGATTAGAAAATATCTAGCTGAGCCGAGGCCACCTTACTATAGGAAGAAGAAAGGTTGGGACTTTCCAAATCCCACGCACATAAGTGGCGTGTGATCCTTGGGCCGTTTCGGTTTCATCTTTTCCAAACTCAAATATTTTATAATTTTTTTTTTTAGATTTTTTAGATTACGTAAAGTATTTATTATTTAATATTGATGTTTAATTAAATAATAAATATATTTATATGTAAATATTCTGTGATTTTATTTCATGATAAAAAGTTTTGATATGTTGAAAATATTTTGGCAATACGTACTCTCCCTAAATAGTATCCAAAAAATTCGTACTCTCAACCTAAAGGTTAAGTGCAAATATGTATGACAAAGTTATTGTTGGAATTACAATATAAATGTGCATATCTATATGTCATGAAATAAACACATTCTGATCTTGTGCATATTTTTTATGTGACTTAAGAATGCATGTCATATATTATGTCATGATATTTTTTAAATCAATTATAGTATAACAATTAGAAATTTTGTTGTAGTATGTAAACTTTTACTACATAAAGAATTGATGTTATTAAGGATCTAAATCAATAGCTTGATATTAGCCAAAATATTTTTAAGTTACATGATTTAGATAAATTAGTAGTTATTTAAAATAAAAAATTTTTCTTTAAATAATTACATACTGTAAACATCAATAAAGTTTTATATCATGAATCTATTTGATGTATATTTGAGTTATTAAATCATGTATGCAATTATTTATAGTATATATATTATGTCATTATAAAGAATCAAAATCAATTGCTTGGGAATAGCCATAGCATCTTAAATTGATTGATTTAGTAAAATTAGTAGTTATTTAAAATAAAAATTTTCTTTGTATAACTACATATGGAGGATGACATTAATATGTAATTATTTATGCTATAATTGTAATAAGTTAACATGATTTCATATTATATTCCACTGCAATTATTAATATGTAATAAAAAGTTCTGCATATATTAGAAATGTCATTATTAAAGTTCTAAATTGCTACCTTAAGAGTAGTCACAGCATCTTAAGTTGGTTGATTTAGATGACAATTGTTAGTTATTTAAAATAAAGTTTCCTTTAAATGACTATATAAGAAAATGACATCGATAAAGAATATTGTGATATGCAATAAGTTTTATGCATGCATGTTGGATGTTATTATTAAGTTCTAAACTGTTAACTTAAGAGTAGCCACAGCATCGTAAGTTAATTGATTTAGATAAAATAATAATTATTTAAAACTACATGAAGAAAATGACATTCATAAAGTGTTAGACCATGAAATTAGTTATTTGGCCCCACAGGGAAATAATTAATTTTGAAAAATAGTTAAAGGATAAAACAATATACAGCATTAAAGTTAAATTTTCCTAGGCCCACAGGTATGGATTATTTAATTTTGGTGTTTTAAAGCTATTGTTTTATCATTAAAGTTGTGTAAATCCATATGCATGATGCACCTCTATCACATGAAGGTTTGGATTTACATTTTGAATATAAAATACTTTATTCAATTAAAGTATAGTTTCTTGCATTTTGTAGCAATTTCTACTACTGTGATTAATAAGGTTGCTATGATAAAATACTATTTCATGATGAAAAATTACTCTAATAAAAGAGTAAATCAAGCTATTTTGGGTGTAAGGACCTTGACTTAGTGTTTTGGGTGGACAACTTGTCCTCAACGAATAAAGTGAACAAAAAAAATATATTTTGATGTACAGTGAGAGCAATCTAACCATTTAAGGATAATGTACACCAAATCCTATATTACTAAATCAATTTGGATTTCATCCTAATTGCTATAAGGTCAATGATTATTGCAAAGCCACTAAAGACCAGGTCATTAAGTCTGACAAGGTTTGGGCTATCACCCTAATAAGAAAGCTTTCAGGAATAAAGTGCAATAATTTTAAAATTGTGCATGAGCACATTATGGGATTTAAGAGATATTGTTGCTTAACTTAAATCTTCGAAATTAAGTTTTTCGAGTAAATTTCTTATCACTTTCATATTCAACTTTTTTCTTAATGAGTATGACCATGGGAAACACGTATAAAGAAAATGGTCTATCAATGAACTATCAGTTATATGTGTTCAAGAGGAAAAGAGATTAAAGAATGAGAAACTAGATTCAGTTAGCCTAGTGACTCAAGGTAAAAAGTGATAAATAGGCCATAAAGGTGAAGAAGGAAAAAATACCAATAAAGAAAATAACATCAAGTTTTTTATTTTGTTTGAATTTAGATACATAAAGAAAAATTGCCTAAAGTATAAAAGGGACTCAAAAATAAAGGTAAACTCATTTTGTATGAATCTCTTTTAGTAATGTTCCTAATAATATATGGTAGTTGGACTTATGTTCAATAAATTATATTTCTATAACCATTTAAGGTTTCATAAAGTCAAGGAAACCAAAGGAAGTGGGAGGAACATCTACCATAGAAATCATTAAGGACTATCAGGATCATATTTGAAATTAAGATTTGTTTTAAAACTTAAAAAAGTTTTATCTTTTGTTTTAGAAATTTTCTTAATTAAAAAAAAGTTTTGAATTTAAATTTTTAAATTTTATTGTTGAAATTTCAAAAGAGAATTTTCTATTAGATTTTTTATCATTAACTTGGATCCTGATTATGAGAATAAGTTTATTAACTATTTTACATGATTTCTGGTAGTAAAGAAGTGCTACATATAAAACTCCTTCAAAGTTATGGTATAAAGATTGTATCACATCTCCATATAAAAATTGAGGAGAATTGACAATGATCGAATTCTTGAAACTCTTGAGTTTAACTTTTAAGTTAGTTGCATTAAGAAAAAAATGCAAACTAATAAGCCTACTAAAGGAAGCTAAAGAAAGCATTGTAATATTTAGAGATCATACACCTTCTTCAAAGTTTACAGATTGTTCCATTAAAACTGTTATTGATGTCTTTATTAAAGTGCCAACTAAATTATTTTCTAAATTTTCTTAGAATTACGGAATAGTTGAAATCTAGCTTAAGAAATTACGGACTTGGGTTGTCTAGTTAAAATGAAGGCTTATAACCCAATCAAAAGGAAACTGGATCCAAGGATAGTCAACAATTTTAAGTTATGCAATTAACTTAAAGGGGGAAAGATTTAAAATGTCTTTCATATTCAACTAGACTTGTTGAAGCTGGAAATGCTAAGTTTCTTATGGATAATGGGTCCAGTGAGATTAACTTTCCTCGTAAAGTTGATATTGAGGAATAAATTTATCTAAATTAATCTTTTGTAAAGGACTTGATTGTTTCTCAAAACAAACATATAGAATTAACTAAAGAGCAATCAAATCAAGTATAACCTTTACAATAAATCATTAATCTCACTAACTAGAGGTGTACAAAATGTACAAATAAATATAGAATTAAGAGATCCAATGAGTAAGAAACTAGCCATTTCTATCACTTGGTTAGAAACTAGCCATTTATATCACTTCGATGTATACCTATAAAAGTCTAATTTTGATATTAGACATAAAGATGATCTCGTTTTCATTAACCATGAATAATGAAAATTTCACACTTTGGCATAAAGCTATGATAAAAGAGATAGAACCAATGGCCGATAATCAAATCTAATAACTCGTTGAATTGCCTTTTGGCAATTTTGAACGATATGAGGTTAAACTAATGGTTAAAAGTTTTATTCAAAGGAGGTATTGATTACCATGAAACTTTTTCTCAAGTTTTTTTATGAAAGTTTCATTAAGAATTATCATAGCTTTTGTAGCTCTTTTTTTTTATTAAGAGTTACATTAAATGGTAGTGAAACAACTTGTTTGAATAAGGATCTTGAGAAGAGGTATACATGATTCTATAGGAAGGTTTCTTTGAAAGATCAATGTATAAACTAAAACAAGCATCCCACCAATGATATGTAAAGTTTAACATTTACTAAAATGTTGATCACTATTTATACCTTAAAGTAAGTGGGAGTAAAGTTATAATTTTAGTCTTATCAATTAGTGGTGTTCTCCTTGTAAAAGTGATTGGGCTTTATTGCATGAGACAAAGTTTTCTTTCTCAAAATTTGATATGAAGAATTTAAGTGAAACTTCATATGTCATAGGCATAAAGATTCATAGAGATAGGTTTGAAAAAACATTGAGTCTATCTCAGAAAACCTATATCAAGATAGTTTTGGAAAAAATTAAAGTGCAAAGCTATTCACCTATAAGGGTATAAATTATGAAGGAAAATTTTTAATCTAAGCTAATATCTCCAAATAATTTAGAAAAAGAGCATATGAAAGGCATTAAATATGCATATAGTATTGTGAGCCTTATATATGATCAAGTTTATAAGAAACTTGACATAAGGTTTATAGTAGAAGTGCTTGGCAAATATTAAAGTATTCTTGGCCTTGGACTATGAAAGCTGTTAAAGGAATTATACAGGAATATCACAGGCAATAAGGTTGAGATATTTTATCTTTAGTTTTAGAGTTCTCAACGAAGCCATTAAAGATCTATTATGACAACTTTTATACAGTATGCTTTTCTAAGAATGATAAAAGTGAGAGTCACAACAAGCAAATAGATATAAAGTAGCTTGTTATTGGAGACTCTAAAAGAAGCGAGAAGTGAATATCTAACACTTCAGTACAGATTTAATAATAGCCGATCCCATGACTAAAGCATTATCGAAAAAACAATTTAACATTCATGTAGATCATATGGGGCTAATTAAAAGTTGTTAAGATGTATTTTGGCTTCTTTGATTATATTAATTTCACATTCTTAGAGTTCATGGACATGTTTTAGTTTGTGCACATAAAGTTTACATATCAAGTGGACCTTGAATGATTACAGAAAATTCATTCATAAAGTATTATCTCATAAAATGCTCTTTTAGAAATGATCATGCGTTGTAATATAGAGAAGGGAATATTCGTTTTAGAATGCTATAGCCATGATTCGTGCTATGTGAAATCTTTAATTGAGTGGGAGTCAGACTAGAGTAACTTATGGCCATGTTAAAGTTTT
>JBBYHO010513771.1:3939-19686 GCA_038382025.1 Adansonia gregorii | reverse complement strand
TTTTAAGTTTATTTTATTGTTTTTTATTCAAAATATTCTGTACGTGATTAAATTTAAATTTTTTAATCTTTTAAATTATACTAAAAATCATATTGCTACGTCAAATATATATTTATAAATATTTATTACATTTAATACATATTTAATATCAAAATATATTTAATATTATAATTTCTTTTCCAATTGAATTAGGTAATTAATTAATCAATCCAACCAATTAAATTCGAATTAAATTCGAAGCCTAAAATTCTACCACTTCATCCTATGATCCAATTTTTTAACCGTCGCAAGAAACCCAACAATGTCCTCATCGAGAATATGAAACTGGGAAAATGATGATGGCCTGGAAATTTCAGGCAAGGAAGCTTGAAATCATGTCAATGTTTATGAACGATGCAACAATGTTTTGTTCCCTTTTTTTTTTTTTTCTTTTAATCTCAGCAGACTGAGCAGGAGCTGTGGAAACTAATTTTATTTTATTTTATGAACATCACACCCTCCTTTAATTATGTTGTGGTTGTGTGGTTTCCCCTACCTATCTTTTTTTATTTTATTTTATGAATCATTGCTGATAGATTTAGGTTTAGCTAACTCTACCACTGTCACTATATATAAGAGTTACAGCTTTTCCCTACGAAAAAATTTATTAATAAAAACCAGTTTTGGTCGAAAATAATAAAAACCAATTATAATAAATATTGGTAATGAAAACTTAAAAAAGTGATCCAAACCTCGCGTTGGATCCGTGCAATCTATATATTACAACGAAGCTTTCAACTGATTGTATTTATGTAAATGATCCGCAAACTGTCGTATTAAACTTGTCAGCGTTAAGATTTAATGCTTCACGTAGCCAGGTTCCTCTTAGAAGAACCCAAACAATACATTTTTGTTTATAAGTAGGTATAAACAAAATATTCGTAACTCATTTGGCTTTATTCGAAAGAAAAGTAAATTATATTTTATTATTATCAAATCGAGTTCGAGTTATTAAGTTAATTGAATTCGAATATTTTAATATTTGACTAGAGTAATTCATAAGTTTAATTAATCTTTTTTTATTTCCAATTAGTAATAAAAATCTCAATTTCATTTGAGTTAAAACCACAAATAATTGAATATGAAGCCGTATATAAAAATCAAACTCACTTTTTATTAGGTAAATGAGTGTCCAGCTTGAATGTTTAATTTTTATCTTTAGTTTAACTTAAACTTTAAAAATAAAATTCGATCAAATTCAAATCAAAGCTCAACTTCCGTTCAAACTTGAGCTACATACAATTTGACCTTGGCTTGGGTTGATTACATCGTCTCTAATTAGACGTCAATGGATATTTCAAGCTGTTAGCATTTGGCGAAAATTGCTCGAAATGAACCCAAACTGAGCCATGAAATTCTTGGCATAATTCGAACTCCTTGATGGCAATTTGAGACCACGATAACCATTTGTCACAAAACTTGATTATGCTGAATAGTTGTTGACTTGTTTCATGAAGATTTGATTTCATCGACCGGTTCTTACGTATATTGTTTGTCCAATTAAAATGTCATAAAACTTACAAAAATCCAAAGTTCAAGTAACATTATTTTTGCATGAAGGAAGCCGAAATTAATTTAGAGATTAAAGAAAAAAAAAAAGTCAGATGCTCTGATTTGAACATCAAGTCTATTAAAAATAACATTAGAACTCATGCAAATATCAACCCATTGATCCTAAATGTCCCTATCTGTTGGTCTTCATGTCCCTGTACTAAGTAAGATGGTCCCAATCAGAAATTGATCATTTAAAATACAGAAGACACGAAAAGGAAGAGGGGCGTAATAGAGACATGTTAATGAGTTGATGTCCTCCATAGAAAACTATTTCAACTAAGCATTGTTTAAAGCAATTCAAAGTTATTAATAGTACATATAAATGCACCTGCTGGCATCAACTAACCTCATGCTGCCTCACCTGCTTCTATTTACTTCACCTTGTCAAACCCATTATATCATCACCCCCTCATTCTTCTGAAGCCCACCACCACACACCTTCCATTCTTCATTCTCTTCTTCTTGTTGGAGTGTTTCTAAACCAGACAACTGAGAGATGGAGAGGGAAAGAAGCAAGCAGGTTTCTTTTTTCATAGGGATTTTGGTAGCTGGTTTATTCTCCCAGGACTTGGTCATTCCAGTGACGTCTGCTAGCTTTGAAGAGCAGAAGAACTTCTACCACTATCCTGCTCCTGACCCCCATTCAGGAACTCCCCCCTCAGGTTTCAATCTCTTTTAGTACTTACATTCATCCGAAGAAACTACTTGTAATTGCTTCTCACTCTGTTGAAAACAATCAGCCAATTTTATGCCGAAATATACCTTACCTAGTGTATGTTTCAGGCACGATACTTCGATTCTTTATTTTTAAAGGCATTCAATGCTCATCTAATATATATTCGAATATGGTACAATGATATTACTCTTAAAGGATTTTTGAAATACATAAAAAAATTTTAAAAAAATTAAAGAATATTCATATCTGAGTTCCAGCTACGTAGGTTCATGCAAGTTGGCAGATGCTTCCATTTTGTTCATTTATATTCCTTTATTTGTCATCCGCACAACATGCAAGCTGATTTTGAATGGTTCTAAGTGCAGGAGGTAGCTATGGTGGCTCACCTCCCTCTCATGGAGCACCATCACATGGAGGTGGTGGTGGCTACAACCCAACACCAACACCATCAACGCCTTCCGGTGGAAATTGTGGAACTCCGTCACATGAACCATCAACTCCATCAACACCATCACACACACCTTCACATGGTGGATATTACCACTCCCCTCCAACTTCCGGAGGTGGTAGTCCTCCCTCATATGGAGGTGGCAGTCCACCAACACCAGTCTCTGGAAGGCCACCAACCACTCCCATTATCGATCCAGGAACTCCCAGCGTTCCCACACCTCCATTCTTTCCTGCTCCAACTCCACCTTTTGGTAGTACGTGCGAGTAAGTCACTGGTAACTTCCCCATGTTGCTTTTCATCATGAATTTATGATATTGACACTAACCAAATGCCCGTATTTGTTACTTCCAGTTTCTGGAGGAATCACCCAACACTGATATGGGGGCTGCTTGGTTGGTGGGGCACCGTAGGCAGTGCATTCGGTGTGACCAGCATTCCTGGGTTTGCATCAACCATAAGCTTGCCCCAAGCACTTTCAAACACACGTACCGATGGATTTGGATCGCTTTACCGAGAAGGGACAGCTTCCTTGCTTAACTCCATGGTGAATAACAGGTTCCCATTCTCAACTAAGCATGTCAGGGACAGCTTTGTTGCAGCACTTAGTTCAAACAGTGCAGCAGCAGCTCAGGCTCAACTCTTCAACCTTGCCAATGAAGGCCACCTCAAACCCAGGGCCTAAACCTAAACAACTACTTTTGGTTTATCAGTTTTCTTGGAGCATTTTATCCACCAGTGTCTGTGTGCTACTTATTAAGAGATTTTGAGTTTGTAGTATTTTCTGATATCTGTGATGCCTACAGCTTTCATTTTGGATTAGATTTAAGATTTTTGTTTTAATTTCCTCCCACCACACTTCAACGTCTATTTGTCATCATGTTCCACTTATATGATAAAATCAAACATAATAGCTTTCTTTAATTTGAAAGATGTCTTAGACCAACCTGTTGCATATATAATCAATAATTATGATTGCGTTAAGGCATTTAAAATGCAGTCAGTGATGCAGTCTTGATCGAATGATATTTATTATGATAATATTATTATAATCAATTGTAATAAATATCCATGGTAAAAAATTGTAAACGGTAAAATAACTGCTTTTTAAATTGCTGCTTGCGGATGCTTGTGAATGGGCATTAAATGGCCATAGTACAGGGCAGTGGAACTTTGGAGACAGCCCTATGTAAAGCACAGATGTAGGAATTCTAAACCATATGTAAGAGGGCATTGAAAAGCAGAAACCAGGCTTTAATAAGAACAAGGTAGTCCCAAGCACTATTATTAAGCCCGGACTGATTGGCAATCTCAATCAGATTAGTCGACCCGGTAACCAGCTGGTACTTAAAATCCGAATCGGTTCGTTAATCAGAATGTCTGTCCAATTGTTCCAAAAATTTCAAATTAACCGGTTAATTTTATGAGAAAACCAATAACCGGTCGAGTTTGTTATTAACCTGGGTGAATTAAAATGGCTTTCCAAAATGATTTTAAATTTGTATCTATCTTAGTATTTGTATACTAACTATCAATTTTTTTAATCACTCTCACAAAAAATTTCTTTTGTTTTTAAAAAATAGAAATAGAATACATTATAAAACATCAAAAAGTTAAAAAAATATTTATATTTGCAAGTTTGGCTTTCTTTTTTCATTTTTAAATATTTCTATTTTTTATAGCAGAATTTGTAGTTTCTACACTAAGTAAAATATATATAACTTTATTTATTCAAATAATTAATTCAATATGTACCTATTAATTGAGCGAGTCAAGTTGATTTCGAATCTAACCAATCAGGTCATTTTATGTTTGAGTTAATTGTGATCATTTTGTGTTCAAGTTAACACTCAAGTTAATCAAGTTCATTATTTAGGACAATCAGCTTTGGGACTCAATTTACATGAGTTTGACTCATTTCGATTTAATTTATTAATTTTAAATTCAAATCACATCAAATTTAATTAAAATTTTATTGAAATATAGAAACTAAATAATGAATAATATTTAAAAATAAATATAAAATTTTTAATTTTGAAAAAAAAATATTTATTTGATTCAATTTTTGGGTTTTTATAATAGGTAATTTTTCAAATTCAAATATCTATTTTACTTAAGTGGTTACTATCATTTAACAAAATTTTATGCTAGAATAAATAGAAAATTATTTAAATAAAGAATTAAGGAGTTTCAAATTTTTAGTAGAATAATGTATAGTCTCATAAGAGATATTAAAAAATTAAAAAAGAATAAAAAATGCCATAAATTCTTAACATTACTTATAATTATAAAAAAATCAATTACATTCCAACTAGTATAATAAAATATATTTTGAAATTACAATAACAATTCATAAAATTTAAATTAATCACATGTTAAAAAAATTGTTATAATAGCATAAATTATGTGTGGTATTTGTATATATACCGTTATTGCATTATTTTACATATAGATAAGAGAAAAAAATATGAATACGATCAATTTATGTATATATATATATATATATCAAATGATATTTACATATTTATCATAATACAAAATCTTAATTACAAGTAATGAAATTAAAACAAATTAATAATTTATTTTTAAGTGTTATTTTTAATAACATATGTTTTTAAAACTAAATTATGCTTAATTTAAGTTCAATCATTTTAGGTTCGACTTATTTTAAATTCAAGTTATTTCAGATATTTTCAATCTCAAATTACTTGGCTTTGGGTTATTAACTCTTTCTAATAAAATTAAGTTGGATCAAACTTAAATTCAAATAGATTAATCAGATTTCTTTTAATTCAATTCAGATTTAATTCAACATATATGATATTGACAAAATATCCAACGGTATCAATATGACCCGAAGCGATCCATTTTCCGATCAATTGTGATAACAAAAATTGAAACTTTAAGCCATCCATCCAATCCAAATATGATAACTACAAGCGATCTCGTTATCATAAAAAGTAAACAGAAGTTAAATTGCCATCAATATAAAGAAAACATAAGCACTCATCCGACAAATTTTCTAATGACGATCCTGGTTCACCGTACAAGCCATTCCTTCTAAGTAGACCTGTCCAAAATTAGAGCAGGCAATCCTTTATATTGAGTCGGACTTAAATAAGATTTTTTTTAATTCAGATTGATCCGATTTTATTTTAATTATTATTCATTAATTAAAAAATATATAAATATAAAAATAATTTTTGAATAATAAAAATAAATTTTTAGTTAATATGAACTCGAATCCAATCAAACTTAAATAGGAGAAAAAAGGAAATTTCACATTTACAAGGATACGATATCTTTTTCAAATGAAATTAGATGGACGCTCAACAAGGAAACAACTGTGCAGGAAGCCCTTATGATGACTATGGGCCGGGATTGTCTTTTTCCATTCCACCTTAAAAGCCCAAAACTAATTGAAAGTCGAAATCCACCAATCTGCTATACGCATTGCAGTCAATATAGAATCGGCATTGATTGCACTAGTTAGTATGCAGTATGTACTGATTTAATGTAAAATAAAATAATATTGGTAATATTTTATTTTGATTTTTACACTGGCACATATTGATCCATACTGATTAATAAAAATGTTGATTTTTTTTGTTTTTTAAAAAGCTTCGCTTACTGATTCTTAAACTAATTTATAAATATTTTTTATTATTTTGATTTTTTTCATAATTATATTTAAAATTAAATTATATTTATTAAATTAGACTAAAAAACTTAATTAATAATAATTAACTATATTTTTAAATATTTTTATACATATTTAAAATTTTGAATATTAAATATTTATAATTTTAAATTTATATTTGTATATAAATATATATGTATATAAAATATATATAAAAGTACGAATATGAAAAATCTTTTGAATTGATAAAAATAATCATTATTTAAATTTAATTATTGGTATATTTTAATTCAATACTTATAGTCTTAGAGTAATTATCACTTAATTAGTTAAATACCAATTAAAACTAAGACTTCCCATAACAAAAGATGTTTTAATTATTATTTTCAAAATATATCAAAAACTGAGTAATATTTTATTAACCATTATTTTTTTTAATTCTAAATACAATTTTTACTTTTTTTTTAAAAAAAATTGTTTTGGTTTTTTATTCACTATCATAACATTTTCTTTGTGTATCATTCTCAGCTAGGGATTTCAGAATATTATAAAATTAATAGCCTTAGAATATCTTCTTAGTTTTTGGCTCTTTCATAAGTGGTTCTTCTTTTAAAATGGTTTTGTACTTATTATATTTATTATATTTGTTTTGGTTAAAGCATATTTTTGTATATAGTAAATTCAATAATTTATTTTAAAAAAATCATCATGGAGGTTTAGAAGAAAATAATTTTTATAAATTAAAAAATTAAACATGTAAAATCACACGCAATGCATATAATATTAAAAATTAGTCTATATAATAGAGATATATTTGCATGTTTAAATAATATTATATGTTATTAACAAACTTAAAAATATGCTAGAAATATGTTTTAAGAAGGTGCTAAAAAAATATAAATAAATCAAAATCGAGATATTGAACAAACTATAATAATATGTACAGATATCAAAATAAAATGATACGTCTGTCGGTACAATACTAACTGCTTTGGTCTCATGTCTATGTATCTAAAATCTTCTCGTCTCGTCATGTTCCTTCTCCATAACAAAAACTAACCTATTCTCGGTGCTTTTTCTTTCTCTATCTTCTCAGAAGTTCCTCTTACTCCCTCTGGTGCTTTCTTCCCAGAAGTTTCTATCTCTTATCTTCTCAGAAGTTGTTCTTGTTTACAACTTACGTGAGTGCCAAACTGGAAAATCCAAGCCATGTCAGACTCATATTTTACATCCAAACCCGTGTATGAGGCTATAAAATGTCGAGTCCATGTAATGAAATAGGAAACACCCTTTATGAAACTAAAAAATTGCATCGTCAGTTAATAAAAAACAAACTCCAATTACTATTTATTCTAACTTGTTAACGCCCTGTAGTATTTACTACTCTCACTTCTCCTGCTTTCCTGGACACTGAGATGTTAGATATGAGACCATAATTGTTTGCGAGAAGAAAACAATTATAACATTGTAACATTCAACCTGCAGTTTCATGCTCACCCATTCAAGGAATACATGGCGAACCAATCCAACTTCAGTAACTTTCAAACCTGGACTTAATTTGTGATGGTTATGAAATTAAATTGCGGAAGTCTAGTAATATTACTTGAAAAAAGGTAGCAATCGCATCTAGCATAGATCCCTTTGAAGATCTGATTCACCATTACATTGTGAAATTTCGAGTCCATTGATGATTTTCTGGCATATCGCTGCTACCATAACGTTCGACCGAACTTCATATCAATCGTTGAGAAGGTTTTTTCACTTTTATTTGTGTGGACTACTATTATGGACGGGACATTTGGACAAATGATGGTTTATGATAATCTAATTTGAAAGTTCTTGGACTAAGCTTTTGCTGCAAATCATCCTATCCCAAAATATTGCGGCAAAACTTCCATCCCTTCCGCCATGAAGCACATTCTGCATACAAAAAAAAAATCAAATAAATATCGTAGTAATATATATATTATTGTAGAGAATAATCTAGATAGAAAATCAATAATCAAAGCAAACTTTTTTTATAATTTTTGGAAGGTACTAGGTTGCAGGGTTTGTCATTGCACTTACAATGGAACTATTGGTTGCAATTTAAACATTTCTTTTATTATAGCTTTAAGATAATTTAAACCTTGAAGATTATCTTCACTTATAAAATCTTTTTTTTAATCTAATTTCTAACATCCTCTTGAATTTTCTTTGTACACCTTGGATTTTTCATTGGGAAGGTCATGACCCAAATCACCGTGGCCGCACTTGTTTTTGTTCCTACAATAAACACATTCTACATAAAAAGGGAAAAATAACATGATGTTTGTATATGTTCCTATGGTCTGAACTTTGAAACTAGAAAACTAACTAATGATGAAATACTTAAATATAATTAAACTTTTGAGTGAAGGTATTGACGATTAACACAGCTTTTGTGTGATCCATAGTGAAATCAATTTAAAGTCATTATCCTTCCAAATTTGTATCAAGTTATCTGCAATGTCATCTTGCTCGAGTTTTGCCCCATTTGGACCAAGATGTTCGTAAATGAGTTCTTGATAGAAGGTATCAAATTCTTTGAAAATTTTTTCAAGACCAATGAGAAAATCCAAATAATCTGTCGACCAACCCCATGGAAGGAAAATAGCCAGAAATACAGAAGGTCGTGAAGGTGGATTGACTTTCATTAAGCAGCCCTTCGAATCTGTTCCTTTACATTCCTTCTTCTTTAAACCTCTTGCTGAACCCTGCTCTAAAAATTATTCTGATGGTAAGAAACATCACTGCATCACTCAAGTTGATAGCATTAGAATAACAAATAATGTGGACAACTTTTCAATCAGTTCAGCGACTTCATTTCCTCGGATGGGACGATAGATTTGCACTCTATTAGAACGAAAGATATGAACATATATTTTCCTTATCTCCCTTCAATAAGCATTATATGATGAAAAAGTCAAATCCGAGCCATTATAAGATAATTTCTGAACAAAATGTGTATAGTCTGGAATCAGGAAGTTGATTGCAATCCCTTTTGTATTGAGAAAATTGTTGACGCTGATGGTGCTTGTTGATAAATCAAATTGTCGAGAGAACTTTATGCATTTGTTGCAAATGGCTTGAGGCTGTTGTCCCGTGCACATAAGAAGTTTGTTTCACATTATCAACCTTGATTTCAATCCATACCAATCGATTTATCATCAGCGCAAACTGTATGAAATCGTCTTTGTTGCAGATTTTTGGCGACTAATTATTTCTCGTGGTGGACGGTTTACTGATTGTTTGATGCGGGACTAGGGCAGGATTCGCTGCTTTTTTGCTCTCTTTGTTGTGTGTACTTTGAAACTTGGATTGCAGGTTAATTTCGTCTTTTATCCAGATTGGCACTTCTTGGCATGTCTTCTAGTCGTTCCATGTATTAGAGCAATCGTGTTTTGAAATAGTTGGTGGTTTGTTTTCACAATTTTGAAGGTTATTCAGAAGATTTGCAATTAGATTGATTTTGATAGATGTGTAGCGTTAGTAATTTGTAATGTTGGTAAAAACTTACTTACATTATTCAAAAAAATCAAGAATAAATAATATATAATAAGTTATACTCATTAATTTAAACAATTGAGTAAAGTGCTTTGAGCTCAAATTATTTGGTTTACTTAATGGGCTAGTAACTATTTACTATCAAATTACTTGGGTTTAAATTTAGTTTTTGTTCATTTCATTTATTTTTCTTTCTTTTAGTGAGCCAAAATCATGCTTGAATTCTTAGATTGTGATTCATGTTGAAAGGCAGAGTATGATGACAATAAACAACTATCTTTAATTTAATTGTTATGTTTGATTTTTCTTAGCAATAATTTGATTTCCTCCTTGAAATATATTTTTATTGATATGATATTGATTTTTTCATATATATATATATATATGTGTGTGTGTGTATGTGTGTGTGCGCGCGCGTGTGTGTTCATGTTAATACTATTTTCCTTGGCATTTTCATACTCCTATGTTGATAAAACATGTTTATATGTTTATTTTTCATGATTTCTTATATGATGGTGTTGATTTGAGTTGATAGAATTAGGATTCATGACTGTCGTGTTGGAAAATTTTGATTATTATATTTTTTTGGTGCATGCCAAAACTTATTTTATTACCCTTTAGTTTTGGTGTTTTTAATTCTATTTTCTAATTTTAGGAAATATAGAAACTAAACTGTAAAAATAAAAGATTATTTCAAGGCCCTCCATGGTTCATACACACCAAAAGATGTGTTTTATGCATTTCTAACATGTTGAAATACTTATCATATATTTTTTATTCTTTTGGGGTTTTTTGTAATTTAAAAAGTTCAGGGGTTAATTTGCAAAACTTAAAAAATGGTTCCAAAGCCAAAGGTGTTTGGCTGAATAATTTTTGTGACTTTTGGCATGATTTCCACTATTTTTTGTGATATATTTCATGTTTAGTTGTGAGTTTATTTCATATAGGGACTAAATTACAAAGTTAGCAAAGTTCAAGGTTCAGTAAGAAAACCTTGCATTTTAGGGTCAAAATGGTTTTTTCTCATATCAAATTACCCTTCTAGGGTAGTTTGGTCATTTTAAGAACATTTTTTACATCTTTAATTATTTTGGGATAGAGTGTAATTGTGAGAAATATAGGGATTTAGTTGTAATTTTTGCATTTTAGGTCGCTTTTGATATTCAAGTTATCCATTTAAGGTAAAATTATCATTTCCTACCATTTTTAAGTCATTTATAGTTACCAAGATGCTTGCATGATGAAGGTTAGTCCCTAGAGGCATTTTAAAAATTTATCCTAAAATTGAGCCTAATGTAATCACCAGGATTTTTCCATGACAAAGGTATAAATTAAGGATAGGTTTGTCTTTTATGACCATTTTTGAGTACTTTAAGGTTACTAGGATACTTTCATGTTGAATGTATACCTTAAGGATATTTTAATAATTTCGCATTAAAATCGAGTCTTTTAGAGTTACTAAAATACTTTCATGTTGAAGGTACTTTAAGGGACATTTCGACTTATCGATCATGTTTAGGTCCTTTGAGTCTAGTTTCATATGTGTAGTTGACTTTTAATAAAACCAGAATTTTTCAAAATTAAGGCAATATCTTCGAGTTAAAGTAGTACATTGAATTTCCTTCAGCATATAAGAGGGGTTCTATGAATTATTTTAATAATAAGATATCTTTTTTAAAATGAAAATCAAAATTTGAAAAATTTCGTGAAGATAAAAACTTTCATATTCCTCTGATTCTCCAGTGAGATGTAAAATGTATTTTGATTTTTAAAATCTTTCGTATTCCTTTGGCTCTCCAATGGGGTGCAAAAGAGAATGATAAAAATTTTCATATAATGATAAAAACTTTTTTGCTCTTTCGGTTCTCTAGTAAGGTGTAAAAGATCTTTTGATTTTTGAAAATATTAAAAACCTGATTTGCTTTGACATAATAATAAATTTAGGAATATGAAAAATCTTAAAATACAATAATTATAATTAAGTATTGTATACAAAAACCAAATAAAAATCCAAATTTTAGTTAACGCATAATTGATAAAGTATCGATTTCTGAGCATCATGTGAGGGATCAATCCCTACTTGTGATTGTAAACGACTCTCGGACCTTTCCACATAATCTCTGGTACTATCATAGATCTTAGATTTTTTTATAGGGTTCATAACTCAAAAAATAAAAACTCCGATAAATGACCAATCTTACCTATCCATAATAGATTGGTGGCAGCTCCCAAAGTCCGGTGAGCAATTCATCTTGCCGAGTAAATCCCCAAATAAATAATAATAATAATAAAAGAAGTAAAAATAAAATAATAATAATAATAATAATAATAATAATAATAATAATAATAATGACATATATATATATATAGGTATGAAGGTACACCTCACATTTTAAGTTGGGGCTAGTCAAGATTCGTATCTGAACTATGTTGCGACACACGTTCTGCTCCATTATGGATGTTGAATTGTCATATCACTAATGCCTTTATGGATGTTGGATACATCCATTACCAGCTCACCCCACTCCATTCCATTCGAGTTTTTTTAAGTATTTTTTTTAAATAATAAAGTATATAGAGAAAAGATATTTTTGAAGTATGTCCAAACACAAAATAATAAAATATAAAGCATATATTATAAGAGATGTTACTATAAAATTATCATATTATCTTTTTTAAAAAAATTAAATATTTAAAGATAAAATAGTAATTTCAATGAGTGGGGCGGGCCGGGGTGGGGTGGGGTGGGGCAGGCAAATATCACAATTGCTCCATACTTGCTTTTCAAATAAAAACTGCCATGTCCCACCTCTGCTTCTAAAAACCCCTCTTCACTCGAAACCGATCGATTCGAAATCTATCGAACGATTGCACAACATTTATAAAAAGAGTTGTTGTGGAAAAATACAACATTTAGTTGAAGATTTGTTGTGTAAAATAATAATTTATGCCAAAAGATAAATTACTAACAAATGTAAGTTTATATTGTTTATAAAAAGGGACTTTTTTATTCTTTCATTTCACTATTCTACTTTAAAATTTTATGATTTTATTGTATCATAAAAACATTATAAATTCTTAAGAAAAATGTTTTCACATCTCAAAATTCAGTATATAATTTCCTTGCTCCATTATTTTTCTAACACATATTGTAAATTGAAGAGATAGTGTACTTATTTTGTTTTTAAGTTAATAAAATTATCTTGCCTTTCAAGACAAATATGCTTCTGAAGGAGATTCTAAGTGATATGTTCCCAAAAGACCAACGCTAGAAGCAAATATGAATTAATTAATGCAAATCTCTTTGTTTGGTGCGTAAGGAACCTCGGGGAATAAGGGTGATGAAGTCGTGACTTCCACGATTTTCTGTTCTTATAGGTTCATAAGCCTCTGCCAAAAATTAAAATACGATAGCCATTATCAACCATACGTGACCAGGCAGCCGGCATGGCAATTTTCAAGGCACATCGACTATGCCACGCTCCAAGTTAATCGTACGTTCTCCGTAATAAGAATTAATTATTTAATATCAGATGGTATTTGGGTCAAGTGATTTTTTTTTTTTTAATTTGAGATTAAATTATTTTATTTGATAATATCTTGAAAATCTTGTATGACAATAATGATACATTACCAAAGAGTAAATTTGTTAACTTCATTCTGGGTTGATTTAAATCCCATCTAGAAAAGGTATTAAGTCCCAACCTTAATTACATGATTTACTATTTGTATCTATCTTTTTAGTTCATTATTATTAAGATTATCAACTAGTATATGTGAATTTTTTTATTCATTTGTTTATGCCCACTTGCATTTTAGTTATTTACTTGCTTTTTTACTTTACTACACTCTTATTTATTTATTTTAACTTTTTTGCATTTATCAATTGAATACATTTACCTTTTATTAGCATTTTTATGTCATTTATTTATATCATGTTTTACCATGCGTACTGGTTTTTAGTAATATGGTAAAAGAGTATCTTTTTTTAAAAAGAAAAAACTAAAAGGAAAAATGTACCTTAGTAAAAATGGTTTTAGGAACCCTATTGGACGGATTATCAAAATTATTTTTATAAGAAAATATTATTCATATTTAAGAAATAGTTTATAGATATTATTTCTTAAATTCCATCTAAGAGAAATTTTTTAAAGAAAAAATTCAATGCCAAAAATCATCATCTTATTTCTAAGCGAAAATATAAATAAATCATGATAAAAAAACATCATATAAAAGAGATGTTGGAAATTGAAAGTACAATAATTGTTTTTGCTACTTTACTCTTCACTCATGCCTTTATATTTGTCGTTGGCTTCTCACACACTTAATTTTCTTTCTCCCCTTCTTTGTTAGCATTTATCTATTCGTTATTTATTTTTTGTTTGCGTGTTTTATGTATTTTATTGCTTTTTGCTAAAAACATGGATAATGGTAATTTTTGGAAAAAAATAATTATTAAAAAAATAAAATAATATTCTTGAGTAAATAATTTTGAGACTATCTTAATTGTTAAAGGAAATTTCAACAATTACCCTTTTTAAGAGAATATCATTTTTTTTTTTGTAATTGATAGAAAGTCAAGGTAATTTTTTAACGGAAATAACTTTTTAAATTGGGTTAAATATGCAATTTGATTTAAACTTTCATTTTGTTAAGCATATTAGTTCATTAGATTAACCATTAGTCAAATGCTAATATAGTAGTTAATTAAACAATAAGAACATGACACGTGATATAAATATCACCTCATCAATGCAAAATTATTATAAAAAATCTAAAAATTAAAAAATAGAAAATAGAAAGATTAAAATATTTTTTAAAATTTTTATGTTGATATGACATTGATTACGTGGTATTTTTTTATATTGTTGTCAATTACCACATCAATATTTGATTAATAATTTTAGTTCAAAAGGTCAATTTGTTTTACAAAATAAAAATTTAAATATCAAATTAATAATTTTTTTTTGGTATCAAACAAAAAACCGAATATAATGACTAAATAAATATCTAATCTTTTTAAATTCTGTGAGTTATTAGGAGAATTCAGAAACTTTTGCCACGCCGAGGTTCTTTCTTTTATCCTAAATAAAAAGATTTTTATTTTTCCTACAAGAAATATAAAATGTGATTTTGATAATAAAAGAAATTAAAAGAATTATTTTAAAATATTACGCATATTTAATTGGCATCATTTTTGAACGAGTGCTGTGCAGTGTTAGTACCTTTTTTCACTTATAGCCATGCTCCAAAGCCTATTCTTTCTCTAAGGACCGAAGAAAATATTTTTCTGATAAATCTTTATTAGTTTTTAAAATTTTATTAAAAAATAATTTTTCTTAAATGATCAATTACAACTACATAAAAATCTAATAACTCCATTTCTCACTAGTAATTGAAATTAGATCTTTTTATTGATTAAGTCGGACTATGATCTTAAAAAAATTTAAAAGCTAAGCCCAAATACTATAACCTGGATTACTATTTAAATTATAATAAAATATTAAAAATTATTTTTAATATATATTATTAAAATAAATTTAAATAAAATTATTATTTTAATTAAAAAATAATAATTCAAATTTGATCGAATAGACCTAGATCAAGAAACAAATAAATCTAGATGAACTCAAATTGAACTAAATAAATTATTTAATATTTGAATATATCTAGTTAAAGATATTAGTAATTATTTTATGAATAAATTAATTGACGTATTCTTTCCTCTCACTGAATTATTCTAATTTACAATATTATATGTCAAAAAAAATTTTAAAAAAAATGAAATAATCTTTCTTCTTGCTTCCACAAGGGCAGTGGCTTTTGAACATTTAAAAAAGCAATATTAAATAATTTAATAGGAAA
>JBBYHO010513760.1:0-11843 GCA_038382025.1 Adansonia gregorii | reverse complement strand
TAGATGTGAGATTAGTCATGAAACCGAATTTATTTCTTTGCAGTCCAACGCACCAAAAGTGCAATGGAATCCAAAAAGACCTAACTATATAACATGAAGTTTCATTGCCAAATTAAAAGCTTCGCTTAAAGGAAAAGAAAATCGAAGCTTAATTAATTTTGATTCATGTTATATCTTTAATTCATGTATCGTACATATATTATCCGAATCTAGATAAAATATCAAAAGAAAAAAAAAATTGATTAAGCTTGCAAACTTCTTGAATCAAGTATAGAAATTATAAATTACTTGAGTAATTTTTTTTAGTCATTACCTAATTATCATTTTCTCAAAATGGTTGTTGGCTACCTCTTTGAATTAAAGAGTATTATGGCTTTGTTGAAAAAAGAATCTATGAATATACAATAGTAGAGGAAATATCAGCATGGTGGCATGACCCATTGGTTACCAGTTGTAGAGAAAATATGTGGTTTCCAATTAGGCTGTTGAGTTGGGAGTATGCATTGGCTTGGTGTTGAGTAAACTGAACAGTATTAATTAACTAAAGTAAAAACTCAAGTTTTGGTGTTCTAACAAGAAAGGAAGCAATAACTGAACAAATTTCATTGTTATTTGTTTACTTTTATTTAGTAATTTAGTTTGCATTATGTTTGCGTCTCTTCGTGTTTTATTTTTTTGCCTAAATTTTGGTTTCGTTTTAACTTTATTTTTACAAATTTGATTGTTTTATGGTTTATTTTTCTTCAATTATTTGCCTTTGCATGTTTGATTTGATTTGATTTTATCTTTTGAATTTTAGTTTGTTTATTTATAATATTTATTTTCTTATTTTTATGTTATTTATAAATAGATTTTCTTGAGGTTGATTATACTTGTATTCCTCTTTCTTTTTAATTTAATTGATTCATGGTGTTGTTCTGTTTTTCGAAACAGAATTTGCTAGTACTAATTACCCGGCCAAAGTTAGAGGTGTTTGTTTGATTTATTTAGTTTTAAATTTACATGAATTTTTAATATATTAGTATCGCTTTTAAAAAATGTAAATATTCACTAAGAGTTTCTGTACTATAGTGAATAAAGTATTTTAATACTTGTACTATTAAATTTAGTATTTTAATCTCTATACTTTTGAAATTATAGCAAATAAAAAAATTGATTAATGATGTTAAAAAAAAAACTATTTAGATACCGATAAAATGTTAACATTGTGTGATATAAAATTTTAATTTTATACAAAATAGATTTGGGTTTAGGGTTTTTTTAACAAAATTTATCATTTTTCTTTATTTGCTATAACTTTAAAAATATATGAATTAAAATATCAAATTTAATAATATAAAAATTAAAATACTTTTTTTATTATAATACAAAGACTCCTAGTGAGCTTTTACCCTTTTGGAATTTTCTTTCGACGACTTTAATTCATTTATTTGCTGCATTTTGCTTTCTATCCTTAGTAAAATTTAAAGTATTTCAACAAATCATTAGCTTTCTATTATACCAAATGCCTTCAAAGTTCTTTAGAAAACAAATCAATCTCATCTCTCAAGCCATCAAGCAAGTACATAGTATGCGAAAAGTAAAAACCACATTTTTTTTTCCATTTTATACCACAATTTGCCTAGCCCTAAATTGTAAATACAAGAACACACCAAATTAGCACTCGAGCATTTTACTCAATGGTTGGTTCATGTTCACTCTAATTAAAAAGTAGAGTTCGAATCTTCGGTTGCCAAATTTTAAAGTTACCAAAAAAACACATCAAATTATTTACATGAATTCGAGCATACATATATCAAGTAAATATTTTTAGCTATTCAATGGCTGCAAGCAACTTTGGTTACCCAAATTCTTCATTTTTCTCGAAGTTATGCATATGAAATATGTTTCTAACTCGTATTTAAGCATAGTATAAGATATGATCCAATATATAAAAAAAAATTTAAAAAGAATTGAGCGTACCCATTTAGATGGTTACACGAATCTGAATAAAATAACTTGCAAACAACTTCCAACCATTTGATATTCGGCAGATCTCAACTTGCGAAATCTGAGCTAAACTATTTATAGGCCACTAGTTTTTTGCATTGCTGACTCATTTGGTGCAACAACCACATCAGAATGATGAGGACCTTGCTTTCATTAGGATATGAGTGCATTGATTAAAACCAACCATCCAAGCTTAGAATGTTAGCATTTCCCTCTAAGTAAGGCATTATCATATGTTTTGATTATACGACACAAATTGGTTGGTAAGGATAGTTTACGACAAACACCACAATAAGGCAAACTTGGGATTGAGGGAGAAAGTTACCAGCAATAATAGAATTTGCGAGTCTTTGACAAGGTTATCTTGGCAGCAACTAGATACTGCTTATCCTCTGTTTGACTATTTCTTTATGCTAAATATCTGGAGTTTCATGCCCCAAAGACTATATTAATTGGACTCTTTATTTTCTTTTAGGTATCCATATCTGACCCATATTTGAATATGGGTTAAGAATATGATCTTCTAATTATATGAAAAATTTAAGAAAAAAATTGAGTGTACTCATATCAGACAGACACCTATATCATATATTCACCCAGAATTTAAGTGACATAACCTAAAACTACTCTTTAGAAGGCATTTTCAGAATGAAAAGTGATAAAAGGGGGATTGACTCAGGGTGATGCAGTTGATGAGTTCGTGGAAGTTACAAGGGAAGGCTACTAGATATCAACACAAGGAACGAGAAAAAAACATATAAATTTTATGAAGAAAACTAATGGTGCAGTCATAAAAAATTTTGCAGTCTCAAATGATATCTGAGCCTCAGTTACCAAACTTGAAAACATGTCTAACATAAGTATACTTAATTCTTTTTTTTTTAACTATATACCTGACGAATCATAACCCATACTCATGTGAAAATATATGTCAAACATAGGTATCAAATATGAGTATTTTAGTTAAAATGAAAAGTTTGGGTAACATAGGTTAGAGCTAGTTAGTAACTGCAATAAAAAATGCAGGATTTCTTGGAAATTAAACCAGGATACCAGTTTACAGTGTGCAAATTTAAACGAAAGCCAGCATTAGTTCAAGTTCGCACTTCGCAGTATGCATCTGTTAAAAGCATAATGCAAATTGTTAAGAGATCTTCAACAAGAAAAATTCCTAAAAAAGTCTCGGGTTTCTTTAAGTTCATCAGATATCAATTAAATAACGATTTCAGAATAACAAAACTGTAAATTTCTAACTTTTACACACTCAAGATATAAGATTTGCAAAAATGCATTCCGTTTTTGAGCTGACAAAGCAGTAGTAAATTGAGGTAGAGGCTCAGGCTATGGTATTTGGACGCGAGGTTTAAGTGTTAAATATAGATATGTGTCTTATATGGATATGTTTAGCTTTTCTAAACTTTTTTATATATTTGGAGAGTATTTGAAGAGTCATATCCTCGTACGCATGTCTAAATATGTGTCAGATAAGTGCTAAACACAAATACTTATAAGAAAAATAAAGAATTTAAGCAACATAAGTGCATAAAAGAGTATGTCACTTTAAGTCAACTTCAAGAAGCCAAGCAGATATTCCAAACCCAAGCACAGCAAACACAAAGCAAGCATCTAACAATGGAAGAATGCAGATCTAGCAAGCAAAATATAGGTCATTTATTAACATTTAATAAATATCATCCGATTGAAATCAAAAAACAAAAGATTAAAAACTTTGAACAGATTACTGAATCCTTAGCTCTTCTTTTCACCTGCAATACTCTTCTTCTTAGCTGTTGCTTGAGAATACAAGAAAGTTCCAAGAATGGCAATCCCAGATCCAAGTGCATTCAAGGGCCGAACTGGATTCCTGAACACCAAAACAGTTGAAACTATAACCACAACCCTCTTCATCGTGTTCCCAACTGAAAATGTCAAAGGGCTAATTTCATCAAGTGCCTGATAAGATGATTGGTTGTAAAGATGGTAAAATATGCCTGAAATCAAGACCCATATGTAAAAAGTGGATGCTTTGCCAACTGTTTCAATTGCTTTGTGATATCCTTGAACCCATTGGGACCCTTCAACAAGAATAGCCACAGGGAACAGATAGCATAGAGAGATTATACTGATGCAACCATACAGATTCAACCCATTCACTTCCTTAAAGTTCTGCAAACTTTTCTTGGAATAAATGTTCCTTAACACAAATCCAACATTGCTAATCAAAGCACCCCATAAGCCTTCAAAATTGAATGAAACCTCGGTTATGGCAGCTAGGGAACATCCCAGGACAATGGGAACAATGGAAAGCCAGACTTTCAAAGGGTATGTATCACCGAGAAATGAAGAGAAAACAACAGAAAACACAGGCTCTGATGATTTAATGACATGAGTGAAGGAAACAGCAACCTTGGAAAATGAGACACAAGCAGAAATATGGCCTATCGTGTGAAACAATGCAGGTCCAAGAAGTGCAATAATAAAAGGCTTTGTGATTTTGGGACAAGGTTGCAACTTTAAGGACCAGAGAACCAACATCCACACGGAACCAGCAAAGAGTTGAAAAGAAGCGAGAAGCCAAGGGAATGGAAAGACATTCAAAGCTTTTTTGTTGTAAATGTTAAAGACAATGTTTTGAAAGTACCAAAAACCGAACACAAGTGCAAGCCGCAAAGTTTTGGCCTTTGACTTTGCCGCTACTTCGGCAGTTTCAGCTTGTCCTTCTGGATTAGATTCAGATGATGCAGCCGCTTTGGGAACATGGGATCCTGATTTCCTAGATGGGTTTTCAAGGATATCGCCGAAATGAGTCGCTTTGGTGCTTAAAGGTTGGATCTTACCAAAAGGGCAGCCGTGGATTTTGCCTACGTTGAAAACTTTGGTGGTGTGAGGGGTGGATTTGATGAGAAAAGCAGGAGATTGAGTAGAGTTTTTTGGGTCTTGGATTCTTTTTATGGGATAGCATTGATGAATGGATTTGGAGAAAGTGACAGGAGAGGACGGTATGAGATTCAAAGTAAACATTTCTTATTGCAGGAGACAAATAAATCAAGGAATTCTCTGCAACAAGTGAAATCGAAGGAAGGAGAGATAGATATTTTAGTGCTTTTTGGTTTGGATCAAAAAGGGCCCTTTTTAACTCTTAATCTACTGTTTTAGGGTTGCAAATTTTTGAAAGTTTGCATTGGGTTTTGGTTTCATTAAATTAAAAAAAAAGAATCTGCAAGATATGAGGAAATATCAAATAGATCACTACTATTTGCGAGCAAAACATTGCCTAATAAAAAATATTAAATTCCTGGTCCTGGATTCATATTGAAAGATCACATAAAAGGAAGTATAATCTGGCTCCATGTTGTCTGCGCTTGCAGACTTGGATTGGTCCCATTGGAAGTTAGAGAAGTGATTCACTTGCTCGCAAGCACACAATATCCAATACGAGCATCCTATTTAGCATGGCACGTGAATAGACGGAAATGTTTATTTTTTAAGATAGGATACAATTTAAAAAATATTTTTATATTTTATGGTTAAATTTATATATTTATTATTATGTATATTTATTAAAAATTTATTTTTAATTCGATTAGATTATATTATGTATATTTATTATTTATAATTAATAAAAATTTTAAAAAATATTTTTATATTTTATGGTTAAATTTATATAAAAATTATTTTTTAATTATTAAATCTCAATTTAAGTTGATCCAACCTAAATTAATAAAGATATGTTCAAAACTCCGTTCGTGGATAAGTCTAGATGAGGCGTAATGCTCGGATTAAATTAATTCATGAATCAAGTTATTCTTCTAAATCTAAAAGTTTATTTATTGAATCTGAAAGACATATTTGGATAACAAAATTAAACCCATTTTAAAAAGGATTTATTCTTAAATATGGCATTTTTTTTCAACTTGACTAATTTTACTATTAAATACATGAATGAGTGGGTAAAATTTTTTGAATGATTAGTTATTCTTTCTTTAATAGAAAATGTATATATAATTAATTTTATTTGATTGGTTTGTGATACAATTTCATTCATAAATCTTATATACCTTGAAAATATTAACATTAAATATTTTAATTACTTTATTTAAAATTCTATTAAAAAAATAATTAAGATTGGGCTAGCTTTTCAAACCTTGAACCCGGAAAAGGCCCAATCTTCAAGTGTGCCCATGGATCCCATTTGCGATTGATCTGGACCCGACCATAACGACCAAGTTGCCAAACGGATCCAATTTAAACTTTCCTTTTTCAAATTTTCAAATTCTTCCATGGTAGATCCTTCAAAGTTCTGAAGTTTGAAGCCCCGACTCAAATTTCTCAGCTTAGGAAAATGGCAGCGAAACAAACGGAGGAAATTCAAAGAAAATTATCGATGTTAAATTACCTGAGAGCCGATGCTCCAGCTCAGTCTCTCCGCCGGCATGGAACGTTACGCTCTCCTTGAATGGCTCTTGTTTCGGTAGTTTCAATTTCAACACTATTTTTTTTCTTTGTTTACTTTTTTTTGGGGGGTTAAATTCAGGCTATTAGGGGATAAGTCACCGTTTTCGCACCAAAATTTGCAAGGAGATGCTATGGATCATGATGAAGAAACTTCTAGAGTACAATGTAAGGTTAATTATTTCCTAAATTTATCTTTTTTTTTTGGGGGGGGGGGATTTGGGTTTGTTGATTTTTTTGTTTGGTTTTGAGGAAATTTGTTAAAATTTGCAGATTTGGCTGAAATTGCAAAGTTTTTGGGGATTACTACTAAAATAGATACTGAAGCAATCAAGTAAGCTAACTCGGATTCTAAGGTACTATTTTGGTTGCTCTGTTTGATAGTTACTTTTACTTCTTTGAAAGTTGCTAAAAACAGAATGCAATGCATGTTCAATTATAATAATTTTTCGTGAAAAAAAAAATCACGCGTTTCGTTATTCTTCAGTATTGGAGATTTAATTTTTGTATTAAAAATATTTAGTTTCTTAAGGCTTTTATTTAATAACATTGACTGCGATAACATTTATTACGTCTGCAATCGCAATGAACGCTATGCGATGGAAAATGAGTTAGTGACCACAATTTAAATCTTTGATGTGAATATTTTTTTTGTTCTTTGGCTTCTGGAAGTAAAAGTAGTAAAAGTAACAAGTGAATGGAACTTGAGTGAAAGTAGTAGTAGCATTTTTTTTTTCTGGTACAAGTGGTGGATTCTGGCCTAGTATTAAGTGGCACAGTATAATTTGGCATTTGCATCGTCTTTAGTGAAGAGAGACCAAAAGAAAAAAATAAAGATTACTAATAAAAATTATTTTAGGGAGAGAAATGAAAAGTTATGTTTTGGACAGTTGACATTTGAAATCTGTGTCTCTTTTTAGTCTTGGGTTTTTCTTTTTATAGCATATTGTGTCTTAAAAAAGTGAGGCCGGTTGGACATAGTTTGTTTGGAGATGTCTGTGATTGGATGAGTCCAATGTGACTTGTAGTATATTACTGGTTGTATAGAACATTTGAAGATTTGTATTTCCAAGTTTTAGCTTAAGCAATAACATGGTGTTTTCAAGGGACAAAGAAGCTATGAAGATTGAATGGAAATGCTTTGTCTTATTGTCGATCTGGTATAGGCAAGCATCTGTGCTGACAATCCAGAATGGTGCTACAGATGATATGGTGTTCATAACTTCATATTTGGTTCGAAATTCGAATTGCATTAATTTTTAAAAAGAAATGTTCATTTCTTTGTGTTTATATAACTTGTATTGGTTCAATCATTATTTTCAACGTTCTGTTTTGTATCATGATTTATTGCTCATAGATTTGCTATACATTCTTTTGCAGTGTTGATGGACAGGTAGCAAAGGACATGCAAATAATAGATGCTATTGCAGAGAAACAAGCTCTAATTTTCTCTGAGGCATGCAAGTTGTTCCCTGCAGATGTTCAGATTCAATCCATATATCCATTATAAGCAGTCTCCCTTTTCCCAATTAGTGTCTTCTTACATGATCTGGTGTTTCTTTTCTATTTGCCATACTATTTAATAAAACTGCAAGAAAACTTCCATCTTCATCCTTTTGGGCTTTGGTTCTCTCTTAACTGATAAACAAAGCCCAAGGTTCAACGGAGTTGATAATTGTTGAATAACTGCCAATCCATGTCTATAGCTAAGGATCATCATCTTCAAGACTGCCCTTTTCCAGAGATCCGTCAGTTATTGCGATGATAAAATACTCAGCCATCAAACCCAAATATGGGATTGAGCCTGAGAGTGGATGTTTTTTGCCCATTTCACCGTACCATATTGCTATGATAGGTAGTCAACATTTCTTGGGACTAGCACCGGATAGTGGGGCTTCTCTTAGTAGTTAGTACATGTATCTAGTGTCCATTAAAATTAAAATTTGGAATTATTATATGCCATGGACTGCTGGGTTATAAAATTAATTTCCTGCTATTCCACTAATGCTAATAGCCTTCTTCCCTTTTTATTAAGCCACTCCTACATCTACTGCAATGTCACAATTTAAGATGCTTATTTAGTGCTTTAGCTGAACTGTTTTATAGTCCTATTACAATTACAAGTAACACTACATTGCAATTGATGACAATTTCAGACTTGAGTTATATGCCAGTCACATAATGTGTAGTTTGTTATCAGTAGATGTAGCGACAATGTTTCCTGTAATCAAGTTTTTTTGCAGACCTGATGTTTCTGAGCTGGAATCAAAGCTTTCAGAACAGTCCAAGATACTCTCAAATCTTCAGCAAAAAGTAGATGACTTGGCATCAAAGGTTTATTCTAGCTTCTTAGCTCATGGTTCAAAATGTCTCTAAAGTTTCATGATTCTGTCTGTTTAACTTCATGCATTTAATTCCTGGAAGGGCAGTGCTCTTTGATCAACTGCATATTATATGTATATTTTTTAAAAGTATCTTTTCACCGTATGTCATGTTTTTATTGGGAATAAAACAGTGCCACCATTCAATAGGAAATTGTCTTCCCTCAGATGAAAATAATATATTTAGCATTTGTCTCTAATTTTTGTGGCTTTCAAATAATGTGCTAATGGTGCTTCCAATTTCTAATTGATCTCCAGTTTCTAGACTGTCAGCACTTGCTCTTGTATTTTAAAAATTTCCTCCACTTAGAAGATACTCTTTGCAATTTTCTGACGCTACATGGTTTTCTAAATTATTGGGTTTTCTGGCTTTCAATTGTCCTAAATTTTAATTTCGCACTGTCTGTTTATGTATCCATAATTTTTTTGTGTGTTTTGTTCATGCTCACGTGTCTGCTAATAATTACACGCATTTTATTTCTTTTATTTAATTTCAATTTATTTTCTCCCTCTCTGGCATGCTTACAACCTGACGAGGAGTATATGGAAGTGGAATCTAAATTGCGAGCATATTTGGAATCTTTTCTTGAAACTGCAAGGTCATTCAATATGATTTACACCAAGGTCGGGCTAGCTGTTGCTTTTAGTTGATACGCTTCTATATGTTTATTCTCAGTTATCGCCTATATTTAAGCATGATGCTCTTTTTCTTCATGCACTTGATGGTGTGTAGTGGCATAACAAAGAATGAGCCAACCCAGATGGTGGGTTTATGGCTTACCCTTTTGATTTTAGTGAATAGCTTTCCTTGTATTGATGTCACAAATCCCTAGAAAGAAGATTCTTAAGGGAAAAGCTTTTGGTTTAATTTCCAATATATAAATGGTCTGAAGTTTTAGTTTTACTTCAATCACTTTGAATCTGCGGTTAACCTTATTCTGTTGTGTATTTATCTATCTGGTCTTAGCAAGGTGTTCTACAATTATTAATACAATGCTTGACCTATGCTATTCGAACTCGGGTGTGAGTGTCAGATATGGGTATGTATCTGGTATGAGTATGCTCAATTTTTTCCGAGTATTTCCATCCAGTTAAGATCCTGAGAGGGTCATGCCCCCATATCCATATTTGAATATGTGTTGGATACAGGTAATTCAAGAAAAATGAAGAGCCAAAACAACGTAGTCCTTGACATCTTATGCCCTAGAATTTCTTTGTAAAACTATTATCATACTTTTCAATATAAATGCATTTTTTTGAATGGTCTTAATTTTGGAAGCTTTCCTTGTAGGAAATTCGTCCATGGACACACATGATGGAGGTACCACAACTTCATGGGTTTGGGCCTGCTGCAAATCACTTATTGGAGGCTTGCAAGATGCTTTTATAGGTATCTCAATAATAATTTCATCATTCTCCCGACTTGTGGTGCAGGAAGATGAAGCCTTTTTTTTTCTCTCAATGTTCAATCCTTTCATAAGCTTGGCTATATGGGTGGTTCCGGTGCTTGTTTTTGACTTCATATCTCCCCTCCTTTACCTATTTTCTTCTTTCCTTGTTGCCTATATTCTTTAGGAAGAGAGATTTGCTAACACAGTATTATCATCTGCTTTCGTGAGAATGCATGTACATGTGCGCCCATGCATATATATGCAGACTCTATGCTGAATTGAATATTTTCACCTTAGGTGTTTCAGCTAAAACCTATGTTACTTGGACTGGGGGTGGGTGTTGGATATGGGTATGTATCTGACACAGGTATGCTTAATTTTTCCCATGTTTTTACATATATCTATAGGACTATATCTCCATACCCATGTTCAAATATGTGTTGGACACGGACACGTAAGGAAGAATGAACAGTTGAAGTAACAGAAAACACCTCTCTTTCCTCTCATATCAATCTGATTGGTGGAGCCATTGAATTATAGCATACAACTACTCTTAATATCTTGCTTTCAATTAATTAGCATTCAGGTCTAGATTTTAAAAATTGTCAATGAAAAGCTGCCATAAATGCATCATATGCTAGAAAAGTTGAGATTGAAAGCTTCTGGGGAAATTATTTATTTATTTATTTATTTTTGAGGAAACTTGGATGAACGATTGATAACAGTAGGAAGCTTAGATGGGACAAATCTAAGATTGCTTGTTCACGACCTAGGATTTATGTTTTTGCTATTTTCCTTTGATAATTGGCTTGTTCATACTAAGTCCTAAAAATTATCCAGAAAAGAATCTCCAATACACATAAATGGTTAGAAGACATGCACATTTATATGTCAAGCTAGGTTCATAATCTGAATTTATTATGGCAAGAGAAAATATAATAAAATTATGTAGTTAAATAATGAGAGTATGCACACATAGTACTATGTGAGGGTGAGAGCAGGTCGGAAGACGGATTTGCGTTGGATACAGGTACTTCAAGAAACACGGAGAGTCAGAGCAACATATGCTAATATATACTAAGCTGACACATGGTATATCCCATTATCACTTCATATATATGGTTTTGGACTTTCAGTCCTAGAATATTTGATTATTTTTGTATTTTGTTTGACATTTTCATTATCCTCTCACATACTCTGGGGTTGTTTGTAAACTTGAGATTCCTTTGCTCCATGGCAGTTCCTCAGCAGCTTGAGGAATCTGAGAGGGTCGCATGCTGCTCTTGCTTTTGGATCGTCTGAAACGATTGCTGGTGAACCATCTCCTGTAACAAGAATTATTTCCTAGTGTGAGTCTGCAGTGACATTCTTAAATCATGATCTTGGATTCTCTCGGCTTCTAAATTTATGATGATTGTAGCTGGACAGTAAGAAGGTAAATTTATGATGATCATAGCTAGATAGTAAGAAAGTACTGAAGGATTATTTGTCCGTGTTGAATACTGTGTATGTTTCCATTTTAAAAAAATGCAGCATTGTCTTTTATTCAAGAGATGAGCTTGGGTTCGAATTCAGATTCAGATTAAGACCTGGATGTTAGAGCTGGCCTCGTATGATGCAAGTTCTTCCG
>JBBYHO010513749.1:7655-19690 GCA_038382025.1 Adansonia gregorii | reverse complement strand
ATCAAAGGCAAAGAAGTTAAAAATGGTCGAACATGACGATTTCCAGCATAATTTAAGAGCCGGCATATCCTTACCAGAAAAAAAGAACGTGAATATAAAAAAAAAAATCAAACAGCCAGTACATTAATAATTACATAT
The DNA here is from genome assembly GCA_038382025.1 of Adansonia gregorii. NCBI lineage: Eukaryota > Viridiplantae > Streptophyta > Magnoliopsida > Malvales > Malvaceae > Adansonia > Adansonia gregorii. The sequence continues at coordinate 19,552 of JBBYHO010513749.1, read as the reverse complement.
AATAATTATATTTAAAATATTATATATTTAAATAAATTTTTAATATATTAATAATTAATATTATATAAAAATTTAAATATATTTATATTTTTATATTATATTACATAAATATATTATATTTAAAAATTATGGTATCTAATTAGAACTAGGTGGAGCTGCCATTAAATAATGAGCCTATCAGCCTGTAACAAAGAGATCTGTCTTTATGCGCATTGGATTCTGTTTGACTAATAGCTTCATCATAGCGGCTGTCAGCACATGTCAGGAAAGAGACAAAGACGTTAATTAATATAAATTATAATTATTGATGACAGGTGTTGGGGGTATATTCGTTTTAGAACAGTAAATAGGTTTTATTTATAATTTTATTTTTTTAAATATTTTAATTAAAAATATAATTTAATAATTTTTACATCAATAATAATAATCATATAAATTTAATACTTGTGAATATTAAATTATGTGATCACATACACATATGCATATATCATCAAATATAAAATTATAAACTTAAATAACTGATCTAATGGATTTTGTTTTATAAGTTTTCACATTTAGGTTCATTTAAGATATTCAAGTGATTTTTTTGATATATGAGTATTACATTGAAGTTAAAATATTAAAATAAAATATTTATTAAATTTTAAAAAATTTTTTTATTGATTTAAAAGCATATAATTTTTGTATATTATTGAATATTAAAAAAATATATGTATAATATTCACCTATGTCCTCAAGATGGTTAAGAAAGATAGAGAATAGGTTTTGCATGCATTTATATTTATTGCAGTTGGTTGCATTATACATTAAGGTAGAATCATTTTTATTTCCTTTACCAGAATGTTTGGATTGTGGTAATAAAGGAAAAATAAAGTAAAATAAAAAATAAATTTCTATTTTTTGTTTGAAATTTTTTATTTAAGAAAAAGTGAGTATTTTTTTATTTTTCTTTAAAATATTTATCTTTTATAAATTTTAATTTGCAGTAAATTAAAAAAATTTATTTAAATAAAAAATATATTTTTATTATTTTCTTCGATCGTCATTTTTAATATTTTTCTTTTATTATTGTTTATAAAAAAACGTTAAAATTAGGGATGAAAACATCCCTAAATATATTAAATTCAAGGGTCTGATGCCACTGCTATAGATCAGATAATTTTTTTTTTGTCTGTTTTAACAAAAGTCAAAGTTAATGAGTAATAGAAAATGAGATTGATAAGAAAAAAATAACGGGGACATTTGAATTATTTTTATGTCACAAACAAGTTTTAGGATTTTTGGCCAGGTTTAGGCCATGGACTATTTATTGATAGCAGTTAATTTGTTATTATTATTATTATTTTGAACAAACGTTTTCCAATTGCTTCTCGTTTGATCTTTCTTTTTTACGTCTCTAGGTGTGAAATATATCCGACAGTAGTAGACGTCTCTTCTTGTTATAGTGTTTCAGGCTGGAAACCATGATTTCTCTCTCAGGCATATATAAATTGTGAAGTTTATGGTTTCAGGGGTGGGGGGCCTTCGCACTCAACTATTTTAATCTATATTACATAATTTTTAAAATATTATATATTTATGTAATATTTATATTATTTTTTATATATTTTATAAATAGTGTTTATATTATATATGCACATTGAGTTTAATATTATCGTTTCTATCCAACAAAAAAGCTGTCGCCTGTCAGTTTGCAAATGCATCAACGTTCCATTTACGCAAGAGGAATTTCGTTCAAATTGAAACAAGAGTGTGTTCGTGTGAAACTACTTATTCGACATAGAAAGTTTTCGTCTCAGTCATGAAATTCAAGGAAAGAAATTCTAAAACATACAAACATATATATATATATGTATATATTTATGGAAAGATCATTATAAGAAAAACAGTTACATAAAGGATGAGTAAAGTTCACTATAACATACTACTTTTATATAAATGTTTCATTTAATTTTGTTTTTCATAATTTTTATTAATATTTTACTTTTTTATTATAAAAGTAGATTTAAAAATTGTTTAATGTTCATTTTCATGTGGAAATGAACATTCTTTTGAAAATGTTATTAAATTTAGCGGAAAAAAAATGCCAAATTTGTAGTCTTAAAATAACTTAAAAAATGAAAAGGAGAGAGAGGAGAGAGAATTGTTGAACGTCATTATAAAAACTGAAGGAGGAATTGAATTTGTTAAGTAAACAGATCTTGATCTCCGCAAGCATCGGAAAAGATCCGAAATACAGGTTCACAGGAGAAAAAAAAAATCTAAATTCTTACATTTTTAACCAATTTCACACCTGGCAGCTGACATCCTGTGGAAGTACAACAGCATCGTCATTGTCTTCCCTTACAAAGCAACCAGTTTAAGTTTTCCTAGTTCGTGTCTTTTTAAGAATCATAGCCTCCCAACACCCCTTTCTCTCTCTCTCTCACTCACACGCAAAGTATCAGAATAAGCTTTGATAAATCTTTACTTTCAACGATAAAGGTATAGCCTTTTTTTCCTTTTTAAAATTGTGGTTATTATTATTTGATCGTTTAGAACTTCTTAATTCTTCTGGTAAAAAGTGATTAACAATTCCAGTTTTTTGATGGGTTTTCTTCGTAAGTGGTTTTAATGTGGTTTATGAAGGTGTTCTTCATTGTTTCTGTTTAAACATGCTAAGTTCGAGAATGGGTAATTGTCTTTAAGCTGGAGTAGGTAATTTAATTATGTGTGGTTTCGTTCACTGGTTGATGTAATGACGTCAATGATCAACAAGTTTTCACTGTCGTTTGGATAATGTCGATATCGATTTTTTTTTTTGCTTTTGCTTCAGTTTTGGGTTTGATTTTCTTTTTTTTTTTTTTTTATAATTACAAGTTTATAAATTTAGAATTTTATGTAATAGAAAAAAGGGGGACAAAATCATGGATTTAAGCTGTTTTTTGGATCAGGCAAATTAGTGGTGTATAATTTCAGGACAATGCAATTCACAATGATTCTTTAAAGCTAAATATATGAGAAAGTTTGAACATCTATAATTTCAATCAATGCTTGTTTTTTCATAGAAAATGTTTTAACATGTTATCGTCTTTGATGTAGGGAAATGAACTAAGTGCTGCTTTGGTGTAATTGTCGGTTCATGATGGATTTACTTGCTTCTATTGGTTGTTATTTTTTGACTCCTTTGAGAACCATTTGGTTATGGATATCTCTGGTACTTGTGTTGCAATATAGTAAAACAGTACTCTCAGATTCCAACTATTTAATTGGGCTCGGAAGCTTTGACATTACCGGACCTGCAGCCGATGTTAACATGATGGGATATGCTAACGCAGAACAGATAGCTTCGGGGATTCACTTCAGGCTGCGAGCTCGTTCATTTATTGTGGGAGAGCCACAGGGGAAAAGAGTAGCATTTGTTAATCTTGATGCTTGCATGGCTTCACAATTAGTTACGATTAAAGTGCTCGAAAGATTGAAAGCAAGGTAATTATTATCATGACATGTTATGCATGGATAAGTGATGTCGTTTTTGACATACGAAAGTTAAATCCTGATCGAAGCTTATGCGATTATCTAAGACTCATTCAGCAGGACCTTTTGAAACTAAGATAAAGTATTCTTGTCTGACATTTTTCCTTTCGCTGTATCAACATAGATTAAGACACAACCAAACACACCGAAGCCTTTCAAATAGATGAAAATTGATACTTGCTCACATAGGTTTTAGATTGATATGCATTTATGAAGGCATTTTATCTTTTGACTTGTCTGCCCTTATATAGCTGCTTCTTGTATGTGCAGATACGGTGACTTATATACCGAACAGAATGTTGCTATCAGCGGTATTCACACCCATGCGGGTCCTGGAGGTTATCTCCAATATATAGTGTATCTTGTAACATCTTTGGGATTCGTTCGTCCATCATTTGATGTCCTGGTAGATGGCATTGAGAAAAGTATCATACAAGCTCATGAGAATCTTCGACCTGGATCTATTTTTGTGAACAAGGGTAAGGAACAGGAAATATTCACTTGCTACATTCTGTTCCTATTTTTAGATGTTATCGATCTTGCCGTAATCTCTGCTGTCGGGTCTTTCCATGAACTTATTGCGCGTACTTGAATTTTTTTTACCTAATTAGTTTAATCTTGCTGTGCTTTCCAATCTGTTTTGTAATAATGGAGGCATATGCATTTATTTGTGCTCAAAGAATCTGGGTTTTCAACAGGAGAACTGCTAGATGCTGGTGTAAACCGTAGTCCCAGTGCCTATCTCAATAACCCGGCATCAGAGCGGAGCAAATATAAATATGATGTTGATAAAGAAATGACCCTTTTAAAGTTCATGGATGATCAGTGGGGTCCAGTGGGTAGCTTCAACTGGTTTGCTACTCATGGAACATCAATGAGTCGTACAAACTCACTGATCAGTGGGGATAACAAGGGTGCAGCAGCACGATTTATGGAAGACTGGTTTGAGCAGAATGGCACTAAAAGTTCAGATATTGATGAATTGGGCGCTGATGGAATACCTCGAAGAGTCTCAAACATCATCTCCAACAGTCATGATGATTGTAAGTTTTTAGCTTTCATTTTAATCACTGCACATTAGTTTCAAAATAAGTAGAGAAAGCAATTGGAAAACGAGAACCGTTACTTGATAATATTTTTAGTTTATAACAGAAATTAGTCATCAGATCTATAATAAGTAGCTCAAACTCGTTGGTGTGCTAGGTCCATATGCGATATTTCTTTTAATATCTTTTTGATGCAGATCATGAGTTGCTGGAGCTTGCTGCAACCTTCCGATCTTCGCCTGGTAGGCCTACGACTAGGACAATGAGTGCTGCTAGACGCATCAGGAGTGCTCTTAGGCAGGCTGATAAGCCTGGATTTGTGTCCGCATTTTGCCAAACAAATTGTGGTGATGTTAGTCCCAATGTACTCGGAGCATTTTGCATCGACACGGGTCTTCCTTGTGACTTCAATCATAGTACCTGTGGTGGAAAGAATGAACTGTGCTATGGCCGAGGACCAGGGTACTATTCCTCTTCCAATTATGTACTTTTTCTTCTGTTCTACATCTTGTGTCAGAAGACTAAAATGCGTTGTGTGCTTCACTTGGCAGCTATCCTGATGAGTTTGAAAGTACACGTATTATAGGAGAGAGGCAATTCAGAATGGCCGTGGGTCTGTTTAACAAAGCATCTGAGCAGTTAAAAGGAAAGGTTGATTATCGCCACACTTACCTAGACTTTTCCCAGCTTGAGGTAACCCTTCCTAAAGAGGGAGGAAATTCCGAGGTAGTTAAAACATGTCCTGCTGCAATGGGATTTGCATTTGCTGCAGGAACAACTGATGGACCAGGGGCATTTGATTTTAAGCAAGGAGATGACAAGGTGATCTGAGACTGCACTCATTTTATGTGCAGATTTTCAGTACCATGTGCTTGCCTGCTTTGTGTGATTAATGTTGTTGCTATGTTATATCAGGGAAATCCTTTTTGGAGGCTTGTGCGCAACTTACTTAAAACTCCAGACAAGAAACAAATTGATTGTCAGCATCCAAAGCCCATCTTGCTAGATACCGGTGAAATGAAGCAACCATATGATTGGGCGGTAAGTTGTAACTGTATCATAGGTGACATACTACTCCAGTTGAGTCTTGCCATAACGTGGATGGAGCTTTATTTGGCCAATAATATGAGCTTTGTTCCAGTTGTTGATAAAGGATTTCAATCATTTGAATCTACAGACTCCTTTGATGGCATATTGTCTTCTGTTATGTCTAAGTGGTCTTAATATTAAAAACAAACAGTGCTTGCAATTCGATTTTCTGATGCTGTGAGTTCACTGAGGAAACATTAGCTTATTCTTGGTCTTGGCAGCCTTCAATACTTCCAATCCAGATCCTTCGGATAGGACAGCTGGTCATTCTGAGTGTACCTGGAGGTAGTAGCTTTTCTCCTTTTATAACTTCTGTTTTCACTTTGAGTTGAATATTACTTGCCGTGTCTCAATCTTTCATTTCTTAATCTCCACAACTTGCATTAGCTTGCATTGAGGTTACCTTCTACAGCTAAATTTCTTTGGTCACTTTATGCAATGATAAGGATGGATTCTTACCATTTTGTCTCAATCAGAATTTACGACAATGTCTGGGAGACGTCTCCGGGATGCTGTGAAGACAGTGCTTACAAGCAGTGGTAATGGAGAATTTGGTAGTAACATTCATGTTGTTATTGCTGGCTTGACTAATACGTATTCGCAGTATGTTGCTACCTTGGAGGAGTACCAAGTGCAGAGATACGAGGTCAGTGTCAAATAGACAATACTCGAGTATAATTACCCAGATGTTGCCATTTATTTACTATAAAAGGCAACCAAGTGATAAAAATGGTTTTACCTTATTTTTTTATTTGCAGCTTTCTTCTCATTCTTAGGAAGTTTGTTGATTAACCATTATAGACTACTTGCCGATTTCCTTGCTTAGACGAAGAGTTTTATATTTTAAATTTAGTTTAATAGCTTGATTGTGACTGATACGGCTTGTGCCAATCATTTCATGAGCCAGGCTGGCCAGGCTCTGCTGGCCTTTCTTGAATCCCTGCTCAAGTCTCGGTTCGAGCTGGCCTCTTGGATAAGTCTATGCTACACATTAAATTGGCATTGAATCATGACACATTTTGTTTATCTAGTGCTTTCTCTTTACTCTATGCCATTTTCTTCCTTAGTTAATAGACTAATGGCCAGTTTCCCAGCTTGAATTAACGAGACCTTTGGAACTTCGACATGCCATAGCTTGGTTGCCACATATAGCTTGCGCCACTCGTAAATTGTTGTCGAATTCAGGCATATTTTGTTCTTTTATGGCTTTTTTATCATACTCGCACCCACGTATCCATGCACACGTACGAAGATCAACGGTGAATGTTCGGAATGGTGTTGTTTCATTTTGTTCGGAATTAGTAATCTATTATTATTTTTGTTGACGTTATTCTGTTTCTTAGGGTGCCTCCACACTATATGGTCCACACACGCTCAGTGCCTACATTCAGGAGTTCCAGAGGCTTGCAAGTGCTCTTATCAATGGTCGACCTGTTCAAGCCGGCCCGCAACCTCCAGATCTTCTAAAGAAGCAAATAAGCTTACTTACTCCTGTTGTAATGGACTCCACCCCTGCTGGTATAAACTTTGGGGATGTCAGTTCCGATGTTCCGGCTAACTCAACCTTTAAAAGAGGCAGCAAGGTGACTGTCGTCTTCTGGTCAGCTTGCCCCAGGAACGATCTCATGACAGAAGGTACGTTCGCGCTTGTTGAGATGCTCCAAGGGAAGGACACATGGATCCCAACTTACGATGATGATGATTTCTGCCTTCGGTTTAAGTGGTCAAGACCTTCGAAGCTAAGTCCTCGAAGTCAGGCAACAATCGAATGGACAATCCCGCCAGCTGCCTCACCGGGAGTCTACAGATTAAGACATTTCGGTGCTTCGAAAGGGCTTATGGGGTCAATTCGCCATTTCACTGGTTCATCCAGCGCTTTCGTGGTAGAATGAGAAATATATATATATATATTAAAAAAAGCCGACAGCTATTGATATAAGCATGGCAGCATCTTCGAAGTTTTTAATTATTTTAATGCTATATATGTGATGAGTTGGCTTTAGGTTATAACTTTTAACGCCGGCGAATCCAAAATTGTTACTGCAATGCTGCCCCTGAGCTCATTCGATTTCCAGTACCCAAAAAAAAAAAAAAAATGAAAACTACTTCAAATAGCGTTCTCAATTATTGATAGAATGGTATCACTTTAGAATTGCATTCGTGTTATGTATTAATTATTTATAAAATGATATTATTTTTATGATTTTATATATTTATATAAATTTTAATATATTAATAATTTATTTTATATAAATTTTAATATTTTTAATACATTTGGGTAGTGTTTTTTTTTTTAGTATTCTTATTTTAGATTTTTTTTTTTTATCATTCAGTTCAAAATTGCTATTTTTTTCACAATCACAAAAACAATGACTCAGTGAGTGAGCTAAGCATTATATTGTTTACAAATCAAGTACAGCTGAGCTCTCTTCCCGATCTCGAAATTCACAAAAACTGGGAAGATTTGGAGCTCAAAAAGCGAAGCTGCTACGTTAGATCTTTACCACTTCTTCATCGCACCAATTTCGATGCCGAAAAGAGAATAATAAAAAATGTCGGTGCAAGATTACCTCGAGACAACAAGCACATGCTCTCCCGCAAAATCGAAGACGCCGTCATTGCCGCCGTCCGAGCCCAAGCTCCCGATCCCCTCCTCTTCATCGTAACTCTCTCTCTCTCTCTCTCTCTCTCCGTTCAGACTTCCTATTTGCTTTACTTTGTCATTGATGGTTTTTTTTTGAAACAAAAAATAAAATTACATGTAAAATATCAAATTAATTTTTATAATGTAGATTTGATGATTAAAATTTTTATATTAAACTAATAATTAAATAATTTTAATTTACTCATAAATACAAAATTCATTATAAATTATATTATTCTTTAGTTAAAATGTTTAAATTATATTTACAATAAAAGTTTATAAATTTAAAATTAATAGTTAACTATAAATAAAGATTAATTTTGAGCAATAAAAAAATATTTCCCTTATCTTAATACTTGCATACTCCAAAAGTAAAATGATATTATCTCATGTATAATGTTATACCTAAGATTAGATTATCCTTTTTAAACATATATAATGAAAATCCATCAAATTGCAATAGAAATAAAGACCAATAAAAAAAATGAAAATGCAATGAAAAAATTCAACAAAATAAAAGAAATGTTATCAACTTATCAATTATCATCCTTATAATCTTTAGCCTTATCTAACTTGAAGCTTGCCCTACAAGGTGAAAAGCCTCGAGTCCAACTCTCAGGGAAACAAAGGAAACATGGTCCATGTCAAACTCTCAAAAGTTAGACTTGTGGCTTCGTCTCATCTTCATCATCTTCAATCTTGGGTGCTAAGTAGAACCTTATATAACCCATCTCGGCTACCTTGTACTCGACCACGACAGGCAGGTCTGAAGACAAGCTGATTGTCACCGTATTCGACAATGGGGTAGCCTTTGTAAATGAATTCATGTACCTCAATGCAAATGTCAACGATACCGGTTTGCTCATCTCTATAATCGTAGCTTCTTCTGGCTTGCATATGTTAATCCAAAAAATAAATAAAAACCATGAGAAGCAGGGCATAAAATGGTATTAATAATCATGTAAAAAAAAATACAAACTTTATCCACAGTTGTATTTTGCCTGAGAACAATATTGGCAGTTCCAATATCACCTCTTGTGGAAAACTTAACACCTTCCTTGGTAACAGAGGTAACAACTGCAACCACATCGAAACAGTGGTAAGATTAGCCAATAAAGGGCCAAACTATGAAACATTATAAAGCAAAAAAAATAAAATAAAAATTCAGCAGTAGTACTACCAGTATCACCAATGCTAGCAAGATCTTTACAAATCCTTGCAAACTCAGCTGAAGGCATCCTAACAATAGCTTCATAATCTGCCTCCGGAATTCCCAGGTGCTCACTGTCAATATCCATCAGCTTCTTCTCAAAATCAGATACCTTATCTTGTGCTTTAATCCATTATTAGTCCACGCACATGGAAAACACACACACACAAATGTCAGTTCAACCTCATATTGACAACAACCAAAGAGATGTTAAAACTTTCCACAAATTAACATTTAACATATATAAAATTGAACTGAAACATGCATAAACACAAATTTCCAATAAATCCCAAATCCCAAAATCCTAATTGCCGCCCAAAACCCGACTCAAACAAAAGCTGTATGACAAATAGCCCGGGAAAATGGAATACTTACTTGGGCTCTCGAACATAAAAGTGACGGTATCGCTGCCGTCATCAGCCTTGAGAGTGATGATGTCATCATTGCCGGCGCATTTTGGCATCTTGGACATGTCACCGAGATTCATTCCCATTGAAACGTTCCTATCGCATCGATAGTGCTCGAACCCTTCCGATCTCAGAAACAAGGCCACGTGGCTCGAATCCATCGCCTGCAACGAGAATCCGGTCGCCGAACAGTCAAAGTTCGCATCGTTGACCAAGTCCTTAATAGCTTCCAATACTTTCTTCAGAAGCGAACCTTGAACTAACCTAAGCTCAAGCATTATCTGAGTTCTTTTCTTCCTTTTGAAAGATTTACGATTAGGGTTTTGGGAGGCAAAGCGAAGAAATGGAAGAATTGGGGTTTTATATAAATAAAAGGGAAAGAGACCTTGAATCGTTAGGATTCGCGATACAAGAGGGTCGTTTGTTCCCGCCAATGATTTTATCGCTTTATTTAAAATAAATTTTTATATTATCTAAATAAGTTTTTAATTTTTAATTTATATTTAAATAAATTTTTAATATAAGTTAATATTCTTTTGGAGATAAATCATATTATAAAAATTTATTTAAATATAATAAAAATATAAAATAAATAGGAAAAATACTTAAAATTAATTCAAATTTTAATCTAATTCAATCTAGCTTGGTTTTTTAATTCCATGTTTGATTAGTTCTTAATAGGGTTAAATGAAAACGTTTGTTTAATATACGTTATTAGTACTAAATTTTATTTATTATTTATAATATATAAATATAAGAATGTGAATAATCTTTTTAAGTGATCGAAATATTCATGGTTGTTCATTATAGTACTAATTGTAACATTTTATATATTTTTTATTGATAAAATTCATCACATTTATAAATAATATATCTAATTTTATTAAAAGATTTAGCTTTAATTCATTTATTTAATAATAATATTTATTTATTTATAAATAAAAATTTTAATTCTACTGAAAAACTTTAATTAAATAATTTAGTTATTTAACTTCACTAAGATATATATATATATATATATGGATATGCTGATGGATTTGGATTCACTTCACTTATATTATAATATATACTAATTATATATGTATATGTTTATGCAAAAAATATATATATATATATATACTTATGTGTATATATAATTTAAATATATATATATATGTACTTTAAAAGTAAAAAGACCTAATTTCTTTTGAATACGAGGTAAGAATAATCACATAAATTGTTAACTGATACATTTAATAGGATAACATTATTGTAAAATAGATTTAAGCTCACGTAGAACATGATTGATAATTTTATTTATTTTATTATTTTTCTGTTTAAATGATAATTAAAGAACAAAAAAGTATAAATTTGTTTATGAATATATATATATATATTTATATATCAAAAAGTCAAATCTATGAAAGTTTTTAATGATTAAAAAAATAAATAAATGTTTGGAAAAAAAAAAGATCCAACAAATCCTTGAAATGACATTAAATATTAATTACTAAGTTTTGTATGATAATTAAAAAAAAATTTTATTAAATAGGTGTTGAAATTGGTTAAGGATTAATGATAATACCAAACATTTGTGGGACATTCAACAAATATTTGCTTATTCTTGAAGTAAAACATGATAAATTTTAAGCTGCAGTGCCCTGCCATTGCCTTGCTTGTTATGTGTAATGAAATTTGTTCTTGTTCAATCAACTGACTATTTCAAGTGTTTTTTTTTTTTTTTAATGTCTTGGGAACAACAAAAAAATATGATAATTTGCATAAGATTCAAAATTTAATTCGATTGATTTATATAATCGTCCTTTAGAGATTGCAAGGTGAGATTCAAACCTTCGAGTATTGGCGCTTCACTCTTATCAATCATTCACTGTACTTTCCAGTATGACCTGAAGATCAACAAGAGACGATGCAGTGAACTTCAGTCCTTGAAGGATCAAAGTAAAACTTCAAAGTTGAAGATACGAACAACTTCATCCATATCCTTT
>JBBYHO010513708.1:0-17209 GCA_038382025.1 Adansonia gregorii | reverse complement strand
AGCTTTTCTTGCAAACCCAAGGCATCAATGTTGTTTATCCCAATATGAAGAACATGATTGTAGTGCTAGTAACAAAAAGAATAGATATTATTATGAGTATCCAAGTTTAACTCATTTCAATAATAAACATTAATTATAAGGAAAATGGTGGAAAGAAAAGCTTTTCTTGAAAATCCAAAGCATCATTATCGTGAATCCCAATATGGAAAACATGGTTGTACTACCCATAACAAAAAGAATGGAGATTGTAGTTACTGTCTAAGTTTATATCATGTCATGGATGAACTTTAATTATAAGAAAAGTCATAAAAAGAAAGGCTTTTCTTGCCAAACCAAAGCATCAATATCATTTATCTCAATGCGGTGAACATGATTTTAGTGCCACCAACAAAAAGAATGGAGATTATTATAAGTATCCAAGTTTGCATCATCTGAAGGATGAACTTTAATTATAAGGGAAATGGTAAAAGAAAAGCTTTTCATGCAAATCCAAAGCATCAATATCGTGTATCCCAAGGGGAAAACATGACTATAGTGCCGATAACAAAAAGAATGGAGATTATCACAAGTATCCAAGTTTGACTTTTTTCGCTGATGAAATTAATTATAAGGAAAATGGTGGAATAAAACCTTTCCTAGCAAGCCCAAAGCATCAATATCGTGTATCCCAATACGAAGAATGTGAATGCAGTGCTCATAACAAAAATTACAAAGATTATTACGAGTTTTCAAGTTTGACTCATTTCACTAATGAACATTAATTATAAGGAAAATGGCAGGAAAAAAGCTTTTCTTGCAAATCCAAAGCATCAATACTGCATATCCCAATGTAGAGAAAATGATAATAGTGCCCATAATGAAAATAATGAAGATTATAATGAGTATCCACGTTTGTCACATTTCATGGATGAATGTTAATTATATGAAAAATTGTGAAAAGAAAAGCTTTTCCAGAAAATTCAAAGCATCAATATCATGTAACCCAATTCTGAGAACATGATTGTAGTGCCCATAATAACAAGAATGGAGATTATTACAAGTATCTAAGTTTGACTCATTTCATGAATGAACATTAATTATAAGCAAAATGGTGGAAAGTATAGCTTTGCTTGCAAATCCAAAGCACCAATATCATGTATCCAAGTTTGTCACTTTTCAAGGATGAACATTAATTATGCAAACAATGGTGTAAATAAAAGCTTTTCTTGGAAATCCAAAGCTATAATCCCATGTATTCCAATTTGGAAAACATGATTGTGGTACCCATATCAAAAAGATTGGAGATTATTATGAGTATCTAAGTTTGACTCATTTCACGAATGTACATTAATTATAAGGAAAATGGTGGAAAGAAAAGCTTTTCTTGCAAATCCAAAGCAAAAATATCATGTACCCCAATAAGGCAAACTTAATTGTAGCACTCATAACGAAAGAATAGAGATAATAATAAGTATCCAAGCTTATCTTATTTCATAGATGAAATTAATTATAAGTAAAATGGTTGAAAGAAAAGCTTTTCTTGCAAATCTAATACCATGTATCCCAATGTTGAGAACATGATTGCAGTGTCCATAACAAAAATAATGGAGATTATAATGAGCATCCAAGTTTGTCTTATTTCATGGATGAACATTAATTACAAGAAAAATAGTGAAAAGAAAAGCTTTTCTTGCAAATCCAAGGCATCAATATAGTGCATCCCCATATGGAGAACACGATTGTGGTGCCCATAACAAAAAGAATAGAGAATATAGTTACTATCTAAATTTGTGTCAAGTCATAGATGAACATTAATTATGAGGAAAATGGTGGAAAAGAAAGCTTTTCTTGCCAAACCAAAGCATCAATATCGTGTATCTTAAAGCAGTGAACACGATTTTAGTGCCACCAACAAAAAGAACAGAGATTATTACAAGTATCTAAGTTTGCATCATTTGATGGATAAACTTTGATTAAAAGGTAAATGGTGGAAAGAAAAGCTTTTCTTGCAAATCCAACGCATCAATATCGTGTATCCTAATAGGGAAAACATGATTGTAGTGCCCATAACTAAAAGAATAGAGATTGTTACAACTATCCAACTTTGACTCATTTCACAAATGAACTTTAATTATAAGGAAAATGGTGGAAACAAAAGCTTTCCTTACAAATCTAGAGCATCAATCTCATGTATCCTAATGCAGAGAATATAAATGTAGTGCCCATCACAAAAGGAATAGAGATTATTATGAGTGTCCAAGTTTGACTCATTTCATGGATGGACATTAATTGTAAGAAAAATGGTGGAAAGAAAAGCTTTTCTTGCAAATCCAAAGCATCAATATCATGTATCGCAATGTGGAAAACATGATAGCAGTGCCCATAATGAAAAGAATGGAGATTAAAATGAGTATCCATGTTTGTCTCATTTCACGGATGAAAATTAATTATAAGGAAAATGGTGAAAAGAAAAGCTTTTCTTGCAAATCCAAAGCATTAATATCGTGTATCCCAATATGGAGAACATGATAGCAGTGCCCATAATAAAAAGAATGGAGATTATAATGAGTATCCATGTTTGTCTCATTTCACTGATGAACATTAATTATACAAATAATGGTGGAAAGAAAAGCTTTTCTTGGAAATCTAAAGCATCAATAAGAATAGAGGTTATAACGAGTATCTAACTTTGACTCATTTCACGAATGAACATTAATTATAAGGAAAATAAGTTTGTGTCATTTCGCGGATAAACATTGATTTTAAGGAAAATGGTGGAAAGAAAAGCTTTTCTTACAAATCCAAAACATCAATATCGTGTGTCTTAATATGGAGAGCATGATTGTAAAGCCCATAACAAAAGGAATTAAGATTACGGTTACTATCTATGTTTATGTCATTTTGCGGATAAACATTGATTTTAAAGAAAATGCTGGAAAAAAAAACTTTCCTTGCAAATCCAAACCCAATATGGAAAGCATGATTATAAAGCCCATAACAAAAAGAATTAAGATATAATGAATAACAAAGTTTGTCTCATTTCACGGACAAACATTAATTATATAGAAAATTATGGAAAGAAAAGCTTTTCTTGCAAATCCAAAACTTCAATCTCATGTATCCCTGTTTGGAGAACATAGTTGTAGTGCCCATCTCAAAAAGATTGGAGATTATTACAAATATCAAAGTTTGATAGATTCCACAGATGAACATTAATTATAAGGAAAATAGTGGAAAGAAAAGCTTTTCTTGTAAATCCAAAGCGTCAATATTGTGTGTTCCAATGTGGCAAACTTGATTGTAGTGCCCATAACGAAAGAATGGAGATAATAATAAGCACCCAAGTTTGAATCATTTCACAGATGAACATTAATTATAAGGAAAATGGTGGAAAGAAAAGCTTTCCTTACAAATCCAAAGCATCAATATCGTGTATCCTAATGTGGAGAGCATGATTGTAGTGCTTATAACAAAATGAATGAAGATTATTATGAGTATCCAGGTTTCACTCATTTCATAAATGAACATTAATTACAAGGAAAATAGTGGAAAGAAAAGCTTTCCTTGCAAATCCAAAGCAACAATATCGTGTATCCCAATGCAGAGAACGTGATTATAGTGCTCATAACAAAACAAATAAAGATTATTACGAGTATCTAGGTTTGACTCATTTCACGGATAAACATTAATTATAAGGAAAATTATGGAAAGAAAAGCTTTTCTTGCAAATCTAACGCATCAATATCGTTTACCCCAATGTGGAGAACATGATTGTACTACCCATAACAAAAAGAATAGAGGTTACAGTTACTATCTAAGTTTGTGTCATGTTACGGATGAACTTTAATTATATTGGAAATTATGGAAATAAAAACTATTCTTGCTAAACCAAAGTGTCAGTATCATGTATCTCAATGTGGTGAAAAAGATTTTAGTGCCACTAACAGAAAGAATAGAGATCATTACATATATCTAAGTTTGGATCATTTGATGGATGAACTTTGATTAAAAAGGAAATGGTGAAAAAGAAAAGCTTTTCTTGCAAATCCAACGCATCAATATTGTGTATCCCACTGGGGGGAACATGATTGTAGTGCCCATAACAAAAAGAATAGAGATTATTACAAGTATCCAAGTTTGACTCATTTGACAGATGATTATTAATTATAAGGAAAATAGTGGAAAGAAAAGCTTTTTTTGCAAATCCAAAGCGTCAATATCATGTATCTCAATGCTGAGAACATGATTATAATGCTCAAAATGAAAAGAATATACATTATACTTACTATCTAAGTTTGTGTCATGTTACGGATGAACTTTAATTATAAGGAAAAATGTGGAAAAAGAAGCTTTTCCTACCAAATCAAAGTGTCAATATCATGTATCTCAATGTAGTGAACAAGATTTTAGTGCCACCACTAAAAAGCATAGAGATTATTACAATTATCCAAGTTTGCATCATTTAATGGATGAACTTTGATTAAAAGGGAAATAGTGGAAAGAAAAGCTTTTCATGCAAATCCAAAGCATCAATGTCATACATCCAAATCTGGACAACATGATTGTAGTGCCTATAGTAAAAAGAACAGAGATTATTACGAGCATCCAAGTTTGACTCATTTCATGGATGATCATTAATTGTAAAGAAAATGGTGAAAAGAAAAGCTTTTCTTGCAAATCCAAAGCATCAAATTCATGTATCCCAATGTGCAAAACATAATAGCAGTGCCCATAACAAAAAGAATGGAGATTATAATGAGTGTCCATGTCTGTCTTATGTCACGAATGAACATTAATTATATGAAAAATGGTGAAAAGAAAAGCTTTTCTTGGAAATCCAAAGCATCAATAAGAATGAAGGTTATTACGAGTATCTAAGTTTGACTTATTTCATGGATGAACATTAATTATAAGGAAAATGGTGGAAAGAAAAGCTTTTCTTACAAATCCAAAGTATCAATATCATGCATCCCAATTTGGAGAACATGATTGTAGTGCCCACAACAATAAGAATGGAGATTATTACCAGTATCTAAGTTTGACTCATTTCATGGATAAACATCAATTATATGGAAAATGGTGGAAAGGAAAGCTTTTCTTGCAAATCCAAAGCATCAATATCATGTATCCTAATTTGGAGAGCGTGATTGTAAAGCCCATAACATAGAGAATGAAGATTATGGTAACTATCTAGGTTTGTGTTATTTCGAGGATAAACATTGATTTTAAGGAAAATAAAGGAAAGAAAAGCTTTCCTTGCAAATCCCAAGCATCAATATCATGTATCCCAATTTGGAGAACATGATTGTAGTGCCCATAGCAAAAAAAATGGAGATTATTATGAGTATCCAAGTTTGACTCATTTCACGGATGAACATTAATTATAAGGAAAATGGTGGAAACAAAAGTTTTTTGTGCAAATCCAAAGCATCGATATCGTGTATGCCAATGCGGAGAACATGAATGTAGTGCCCATAACAAAAAGAATGGAGATTATTACAAGTATTCAAGTTTGACTCATTTCACGGATGGATATTAATTATAAGGAAAATGGTAGAATGAAAAGCTTTTCCTTCAAATCTAAAGCATTAATATTGTGTGTCCCAATATGGAGAGCATGATTGTAAAGCCCATAACAAAAAGAATTGAGATTGTAGTTATTATCGAAGTTTCTGTCATTTGACAGATTAACATTGATGGTAAGGAAAATAGTGGAAGGAAAAGCTTTCCTTGCAAATCCAAAGCATCAATATCATGTATCCTAATGTGGAGAACTTGATTGCAGTGCCCATAACGCAAAAAATAGAGATTATTATGAGTATGTAAGTTTGACTTATTTCACGGATGATTATTAATTATAAGGAAAATGATGGAAAGAATAGCTTTTCTTGTAAATCCAAAGCATCAATATCACATATCCCAATGTAGAGAACATGATTGTCCTACTCATAACAAAAAGAATAGAGATTATACTTACTATCTACGTTTGTGTCATGTTACGATTGAACTTCAATTATAAGGAAAGTTGTGGAAAGAAAAGATTTTCTTACCAAATCAAAGCATCAACGTCATGTATCTCAATGCAGTGAACATGATTTTAGTGCCACCAATAAAAAGCAAGGAGATTATTACAAGTATCAAAGTTTGTATCATTTAATGGATGAACTTCGATTAAATGGGAAATAGTGGAAAGGAAAGCTTTTCATGAAAATCCAAAGCATCAATATCATACATCCGAATCTAGAAAACATGATTGTAGTGCCCATAGCATAAAGAATGGAGATTATTACGAGCATTGAAGTTTGACTCATTTCATGGATGAACATTAATTGTAAAGAAAATGGTGGAAAGAAAAACTTTTCTTGCAAATCCAAAGCGTCAATATCGTGCATCCTAATGTGCAAAACATGATAGCGGTGCCCATAACGAAAAGAATGTAACAAAAAGAATGTAGATTATAATGAGTATCCATGTTTGTCTCATTTCACAGATGAATATTAATTATATGAAAAATGGTGGAAAGAAAAGCTTTTCTTGCAGAGATCAATAATAAGGGAGGTTATTACGAGTATCTAAGTTCGACTCATTTCATGGATGAACATTAATTATAAGGAAAATGGTGGAAAGTAAAGCTTTTCTTGCAAATCCAAAGCATAAATATCATGCATCCTAATCTGGAAAACATGATTGTAATGCCCACAACAATAGGAATAGAGATTATTACAAGTATCTAAGTTTGACTTATTTCATGGATGAACATTAATTACAAGGAAAATGGTGGAAAAGAAAACTTTTCTTGCAAATCCAAAGCATCAATATCATGTATCCCAATTTGGAGACCGTGACTGTAAAACCCATAACAAAGGGAATTGAGATTATAGTAACTATCTAAGTTTGTGTTATTTCGCAGATAAACATTGATTTTAAGGAAAATAGAGGAAAGAAAAGCTTTTCTTGTAAATCCCAAGCATCAATGTTGTGCATCCCAATCTAGAGAACATGATTGTAGTGCCCATAGCAAAAAAAATGGAGATTATTATGACTATCTAAGTTTGACTCATTTCACGGATGAGCATTAATTATAAGCAAAATGGTGGAAACAAAAGTATTCCTTGCAAATCCAAAGCATCGATATCGTGCATGCCAATGCGGAGAACGTGAATGTAGTGCCGATACCAAAAAGAATGGGGATTATTACAAGTATTCCAGTTTGACTCATTTCACGGATGAACATTAATTATAAGGAAAATGGTGGAATGAAAAGGTTTTCTTTCAAATCCAAAGCATTAATATCATGTGTCCCAATATGGAGAGCATGATTGTAAAACAGTTAACAAAAAGAATTGAGATTATAGTTACTATCAAAGTTTTTGTCATTTGACGGATAAACATTGATTGTAAGGAAAATGGTGGAAAGAAAAGCTTTCCTTGCAAATCCAAAGCATCAAATAATGTATCCAAATAGGGAGAACTTCATTGCAATGCCCATAATGCAAAGAATAAAGATTATTATGAGTATCTAAGTTTGACTCATGTCATGGATGATTATTAAGTATAAGGAAAATGGTGGAAAGAAAAGCTTTTCTTGCAAATCCAAAGCATCAATATAGTGTATCCCAACGCGGAGAACATGATTATACTGCTCATAATAAAAAGAATAGAGATTATACTTACTAAGTTTGTGTCATGTTACGGATGAACTTCAATTATAAGGAAAATTATGGAAAGAAAAGATTTTCCTGCCAAATCAAAGCATCAATATCATGTATCTCAATGCAGTGAACATGATTTAGTGCCACAAATAAAAAGCATGGACAATATTACAAGTATCCAAGTTTGTATCATTTAATGGATGAACTTTGATTAAAAGGGAAATGGTGGAAAGAAAAGCTTGTCATGCAAATCCAAAGCATTAATATCATACATTCGAATTTAGAGAACATGATTATAGTGCCCCGGGGAAAAAGAATAGAGATTGTTACGAGCATCCAAGTTTGACTCATTTCACAGATGAATATTAATTATAAATAAAATGGTGGAAAGAAAAGCTTTTCTTGCAAATCCAAAGCATCAATATCGTGTATCCCAATGTGCAAAACATGATAGTAGTGCCCATAACGAAAAGAATAGAGATTATAATGAGTATCCATATTTGTCTCATTTAATGGATGAACATTAATTATATAAAAAATGGTGGAAAGAAAAGCTTTTCTTGCAAATCCAAAGCATCAATAAGAATAGAGGTTATTACGAGTATCTAAGTTCAACTTATTTCATGGATGAACTTTAATTATAAGGAAAAAGGTGGAAAGAAAAGCTTTTCTTGCAAATCCAAAGCATCAATACCATGCATCCCAATTTAGATAACATGATTGTAGTGCCAATGATAAGAATGGAGATTATTACAAGTATCTAAGTTTGACTCATTTCATGGATGAACATCAATTATAAGGAAAATGGAAAAGAAAGCTTTTCTTGCAAATCCAAAGCATCAATATCATGTATCCCAATTTGGAGGGCATGATTGCAAAACCCATAACAAAGAGAACTGAGATTATAGTAACTATCTAAGTTTATGTTATTTCACAGATAAACATTGATTTTAAGGAAAATGGAGGAAAGAAAAGCTTTCTTTGCAAATCCCAAGCATCAATATCGTGTATCCCAATGTGCAAAACATGATTGTACTACTCATAACAAAAAGAATGCAGATTATAGTTACTATCTAAGTTTGTGTCATGTCATAGATGAACTTTAATTATATGGAAAACTGTGGAAAGAAAAGCTTTTCTTGCCAAACCAAAGCATAAATATTATGTATCTCTTTGTGGTGAACATGATTGTAATGCCCATCAAAAATAGAATGGAGATTATTACAAGTATCTATGTTTGACTCATTTTGTTTATGAACATTAATTATAAGAAAATAGGCAGAAAAAAAAGCTTTTCTTGCAAATACAATGCATCAATATTGTCTGCCCTAATATAGAGTGCAGGATAGTAAGGCCCATAACAAAAAGAATTGCGATTATAGATCTAAGGTTTTGTCATTTCATAGGTAAACATTGATTTTAAGGAAATTGGTAGAATGAAAAGCTTTCCTTGCAAATCCAAAGCATCAATATAGTGTATCCCAATGTGGAGAACATGATTGCAATGCCTATAATGCAAAGAATGGAGATTATAATGAGTGCCCAAGTTTGTCTCATTTCACGGACGAACATCAATTATAGAGAAAATCATGGAAAAAAGCTTTTCTTGCAAATCCAAAGCATCATGTATCCCAATGTGGAAAACATGATTGTACTACCTATCACAAAAAGAATGAAGGTTATAGTTACTATCTACGTTTGTGTCATGTCATGGATGAACATTAATTATAAGGAAAATTATGGAATGAGAAGCTTTTCTTGCCAAACCAAAGCATTACCATCATGTATCTCAATATGATGAACATGATTTTAGTGGCACCAACCAAAAGAATGGAGATTATTACAAGTATCCAAGTCTATATCATTTGATGGATGAACTTTTATTAAAATGGAAATGGTGAAAAGAAAAGCTTTTCTTGCAAATCCAAAGGATCAATATTATGCATTCCAATCTGGAGAACATAATTGTAGTGCCCACAACAATAAGAATGGAGATTATTTCAAGTATCTAAGCTTGACTCGCTTCACAGATAACATTAATTATAAGGAGGAAGGTGGGAAGAAAAGCTTTTCAAACCAACATCTTCAATATCATGTATTCTAATTTGGAGAACATAATTGTAGTGCCCATAACAAAAAGAATGGAGATTATTACAAGTATCTAAGTTTGACTCATTTCACGGATGAACATTAATTGTAAGGAAAATGGTGGAAAGAAATGCTTTCCTTGTAAATCCAAAGCATCAATATCGTGTGTCCTAATATAGAAAACATGATTGTAAGGCCCAAAACAAAAACAATTGAGATTATAGTTACTATCTAAGTTTGTTTCATTTCGTGGATGAACATTGACTGTAAGGAAAATTATGGAAAGAAAAGCTTTTCTTGCCAAACCAAAGCATCAATATCATGTATCTTAGTGTGGTGAATATGATTTTAGTGCCATAACAAAAAGAATAAAGATTATTACAAGTATCCAAGTTTGTATCATTTGATGGATAAACTTTGATTAAAAAAGAAATAGTGGAAAGAAAAGCTTTTCTTGCAAATCCAATGGATGAATATTATGCATCCCAATCTGGAGAACATGATTCTAATGCCCACAACAACAAGAATAGAGATCATTACAAGTATCTATGTTTGACTCATTTCATGGATGAATATTGATTATAAGGAAAATGGTGGAAAGGAAGGCTTTTCTTGCAAATCCAAAGCATCAATATCATGTATCCTAATTTGGAGAACATAATTGTAGTGCCTATAACAAATAGAATGGAGATTATTACAAGTATCTATGTTTGACTCATTTCACAGATGAACATTAATTATAAGGAAAATGGTGGAAAAAAAAGCTTTTCTTGCAAATCCAAAACATCAAAATCGTGTGCCCCAATAAAGAGAGTGTGATTGTAAAGCCCATGACAAAATGAATTGAGATTATAGTAACTATCTAGGTTTGTGTTATTTTACGGATTAACATTGATGTTAAGGAAAATGGTGAGAAGAAAAGCTTTCTTTGGAAATCCCAAGCATCAGTATCGTGTATCCCAATGTAGAAAACATGATTGTACTGCCCGTAATGAAAAGAATGGAGATTATAGTTAGTATCTGAGTTTGTGTCATGTCACGGATGAACATTAATTATGAGGAAAATTGTGGAAAAAAAAGCTTTTCTTGCTAAACCAAAGCATCAAATCATGTATCTCAATGCGGTGAACATGATTTTAGTGCCACCAACAAAAAGAATAAAGATTATTACAAGTATCCAAGTTTGTATCATTTGATGGATGAACTTGGATTAAAAGGGAAATGGTGGAAAGAAAAGTTTATCTTGCAAAATCAAAGCATCAATTTCATGCATCCCAATCTGGAGAACATAATTGTAGTGCCCACAACAACAAGAATGGAGATTATTTCAAGTATCTAAGTTTGACTCATTTCATGGATGAACATTATAAGGAAAAAAGTGAAAAGAAAAACTTTTTTTGCAAATCGAAAGCTTCAATATCATGTATCCCAATTTAGAGAACATGATTATAGTGCCTATAACAAATAGAATGGAGATTATTACAAGTATCTATGTTTGACTCATTTTATAGATGAACATTAATTATAAGGAAAATGGCGAAAAGAAAAGTTTTTCTTCTAAATCCAAATCATCAATATCGTCTACCCCAATATAGAGAGCATGGTTGTAAAGCGCATAACAAAATGAATTGCAACTATAGTAACTATCTAAGTTAGTGTCATTTCACAGATAAACATTGATTTTAAGAAAATTGGTGGAATGAAAAGCTTTCCTTGCAAATCGAAAGCATTAATATAGTGTATCCCAATGCGAAGAACATGATTGGAATACCCATAACGCAAAGAATGGAGATCACAATGAGTACCCAAGTTTATCTCATTTCATGGACGAACATTAATTATATAAAAAATCATGGAAAGAAAAGCTTTTCTTGTAAATCCAAAGCATTAATATCATGTATCCCAATATGGAGAACATGATTGTACTACCCATAATGAAAAGAATAGAGGTTATAGTTACTATCTAAGTTTGTGTAATGTCAAAAATAAACTTTACTTATAAGGAAAATTATGGAAAAAAAGCTTTTCTCGCCAAACCAAAGCATTACTATCATGTATCTCAATACGGTGAACATGATTTTAGTGCCACCAACAAAAAGAATGGAGATTATTACAAGTATCCAGGTTTGTATCATTTGATGGATGAACTTTGATTAAAAGGGAAATGGTGGAAAGAAAAGCTTTTCTTGTAAATCCAAAGCATCAATTTCATGCATCCCAATCTGGAGAACATAATTGTAGTGCCGACAACAATAAGAATAGAGATTATTTCAAGTATATAAGTTTGACTCATTTCATGGATGAACATTAACTATAAGGAAAAAGGTGGAAAGAAAAGCTTTTCTTACAAATCGAAAGCTTTAATATCATATGTCCTAATTTGGAGAACAAGATTGTAGTGCCCATAACAAAAAGAATGGAGATTAATACAAGTATCTATGTTTAACTCATTTCACGGATGAACATTAATTATAAGGAAAATGATGGAAAGAAAAGCTTTCTTTGCAAATCCAAAGCATCAAAATCATGGTCCTAATATGAAAGCATGATTGTAAGGCCCATAAAAAAAAGAATTGAGATTATCGTTACTAAGTTTGTCATTTCACAGATTAACATTGATTATAAGGAAAATTGTAGAAAGAAAAGCTTTTCTTGCCAAACCAAAGCATCAATATCATGTATCTCAACGTGGTGAACATGATTTTAGTCCTACTAACAAAAAGAACGAAGATTATTACAAGTATCAGAGTTTGCATCATTTGATGGATGAACTTTGATTAAAAGAGAAATGGTGGAAGGAAAAGCTTGTCTTGCAAATCCAAAGAGTCAATATCATGCTTCCCAAATTGGAGAACATGATTGTAGTGCCCACAACAAAAAGAATGGAGATTATTACAAGCATCTATGTTTGACTCATTTCATAGATGAGCATTAATTATAGGGAAAATGGTGGAAAGAAAAGCTTTTCTTGCAAATCCAAAGCATCAATATCATGTGTCCCAATATAGAGAGCGTGATTGTAAAGCTCATAATAAAAAGAATTAAGATTATAGTAACCATCTAAGTTTATGTTATTTTGCGAAGAAACATTGATTTTAAGGAAAATGGTGGAAAAAAAGCTTTCCTTGCAAATCCCAAGCATCAATATCGTGTATCCCAATGTAGAAAACATGATTGTGCTACCTATAACAAAAAGAATGGAGATTATAGTTACTATCTAAGTTTGTGTCATATCACGGATGAACTTTAATTATAAGAAAAATCATGGAAAAAAAAGCTTTTCTTGCCAAACCAAAGCATCAATATCAGGTATCTCAATGTGGTGAACATGATTTAAGTGCCACCAACTAAAAGAATAGAGATTATTACAGGTATCCAAGTTCATATCATTTGATGGATAAACTTCGATTAAAAGGGAAATAACGGAGAGAAAAGATTTTCTTGCAAATCCAAAGCATCAATATCATGCTTCCCAATTTGGAGAACATAATTGCAGTGCCCACAACAACAAGAATGGAGATAATTTCAAGTATCTAAGTTTGACTCATTTCATGGATGAATTATAAGGAAAAAGCTAGAAAGAAAAGCTTTTCTTGCAAATCCAAAGCTTCAATATCATGTATCCCAATTTGGAGAACATGATTGTAGTGCCCATAACAAATAGAATGGAGATTATTACAAGTATCTATGTTTGACTCGTTTTATAGATGAACATTAATTAAAAGGAAAATGACGGAAAGAAAAGCTTTTCTTGCAAATCCAAAGCATCAATATCTTCTACCCTAATATAGAGAGCATGATTGTAAAGCCTATAACAAAAATAATTGTGATTGTAGTAACTACCTAAGTTTGTGTCATTTCACGGATAAACATTAATTTTAAGGAAATTGGTGGAATGAAAAGCTTTCCTTGCAAATCCAAAGCATCGATATAGTGTATCCTAATGCGGAGAACATGATTGCAATACCTATAATGCAAAGAATGGAGATCACAATGAGTGCCCAAGTTTGTCTCATTTCACAAATGAACATTAATTATATAGAAAATCATGGAAATAAAAGCTTTTCTTGCAAATCCAAAGCATTAATATCGTGTATCCCAGTATGGAGAACATGATTGTACTACCCATAACAAAAGAAATGGAGGTTATAGTTACTATCTAAGTTTGTGTCATGCCACGGATGAACTTTAATTATAAGGAAAACTGTGGAAAGAAATGCTTTTCTTGCCAAACCAAAGCATTATTGTCATGTATCTCAATACGGTGAACATGATTTTAGTGCCACCAACAAAAAGAATGGAGATTGTTACAAGCATCCAAGTTTGTATCATTTGATGGATGAACTTTGACTAAAAGGGAAATGATGAAAAGAAAAGCTTTCTTGCAAATCCAAAGCATCAATATCATGCATCCCAACCTGGAGAACATAATTGTAGGAACTACAACAACAAGAATAGAGATTATTTCAATTATCTAGGTTTGACTCATTTCATGGATGAACAATAATTATAAGGAAAAAGGTGGAAAGAAAAGCTTTTCTTGCAAATCGAAAGCTTTAATATCATATGTCCCAATTTGGAGAACATGATTGTACTGCCCATAACAAAAGGAATGGAGATTATTACAAGTATCTATGTTTAACTCTTTTCACAGATGAACATAATTATAAGGAAAATGGTGGAAAGAAAATCTTTTTTTTTTGCAAATCTAAAGCATCAATATCGTGTGTCCGAATATGAAAGCATGATTGTAAGGCCCATAACAAAAAGAATTGAGATTATAGTTACTATCTAAGTTTATGTTATTTCATGGATGAATACTAATTGCAAGGAAATTTATGGAAAGAAAAGCTTTTGTTGCCAAACCAAAGCATCAATATCATGTATCTTAACGTGGTGAACATGATTTTAGTCCCACTAACAAAAAGAACGAAGATTATTACAAGTTTCTAAGTTTGTATCATTTGATGGATGAACTTTGATTAAAAGGTATATGGTGGAAGGAAAAGCTTTTCTTGCAAATCTAGAGAATCAATATCATGCATCCTAATTTGAAGAACATGATTGTAGTGCCTACAACAACAAGAATGGAGATTATTACAGGTATCTAAGTTTGACTCATTTCATGGGTCAATATTAATTATAGGGAAAATGGTGGAAAGAAAAGCTTTTCTTGCAAATCCAAAGCATCAATATCATGTATCCCAATTTGGAGAACATAATTGTAGTGCCTATAGCAAATGGAATGGAGATTATTACAAGCATCTATGTTTGACTCATTTCATAGATGAACATTAATTATAAGGAAATTGGTGGAATGAAAAGCTTTCCTTGCAAATCCAAACATCGATATCGTGTATCCCAATATGGAGGACATGATTGCAATACCTATAATACAAAGAATGGAGACACAATGAGTGCCCAAGTTTGTCTCATTTCATAAACGAACATTAATTATACAAAAAATCATGGGAAGAAAAGCTTTTCTTGCAAATCCAAAGCATTAAATCGTGTGTGGAGAACATGATTGTACTACTCATAACGAAAAGAATAGAGGCTATAGTTACTATCTAAGTTTGTGTCATGTCACTGATGAACTTTAATTATAAGGAAAATTATGGAAAAAAACACTTTTCTTGCCAAACCAAAGCATTACTATCATGTATCTTAGCACGGTGAACATAATTTTAGTGCCACCAACAAAAAAGAATGGAGATTATTACAGGTATCCAAGTTTGTATCATTTGATGGATGAACTTTCATTAAAAGGGAAATGGTGGAAAGAAAAGCTTTTCTTGCAAATTCAAAGCATCAATATCATGCATCCCAATTTGGAGAACATAATTGTAATGCCCACAACAACAAGAATGAAGATTATTTCAAGTATCTAAGTTTGACTCATTTCATGGATAAACAGTAATTATAAGGAAAAAGGTGGAAATTAAAGCTTTTCTTGCAAATCGAAAGCTTCAATATCATGTATCCCAATTTGGGGAACATGATTGTAGTGCCCATAACAAAAAGAATGGAGATTATTACAAGTATCTATGTTTGACTCATTTCGTAGATGAACATTAATTATAAGGACTGGTGGAAAGAAAAGCTTTTCTTGCAAATCCAAAGCATCAATTTCGTGTGTCATAATATGGAGAGCGTGATTGTAAAGCCCATAACAAAACGAATTAAGAATATAGTAACTATCGAAGTTTATGTCATTTCATGGATGAACATTAATTTTAAGGAAATTGGTGGAATAAAAAGCTTTCCTTGCAAATACCAAGCATCAATATCATGTATCACAGTGTAGAAAATGCGATTGTGCTACCCATAACGAAAAGAATAGAGATTATAAATATCACCTAAGTTTGTGTCATGTCACGGATGAACTTTAGTTATAAGGAAAATTATGGAAAAAAAGCTTTTCTTGCCAAACCAAAGCATTAATATCATGTATCTCAATGTGGTGAACATGATTTTAGTGCCACCAACAAAAATAATAGAGATTATTACACGTATGCAAGTTTGTATAATTTGATGGATGAACTTCAACTAAAAGAGAAATGGTGGAAAGAAAAGCTTTTCTTGCAAATCCAAAGCATCAATATCATGCATCCTAACCTGGAGAACATAATTGTAGTGCCCACAACAACAAGAATGGAGATTATTTCAAGTATCTAAGTTTGACTCATTTCATGGATGAACATTAATTATAAGGAAGAAGGTGGAAAGAAAAGCTTTTCTTGCAAATCCAAAACATCAATATCATGTATCCCAATTTGGAGAACATGATTGTAATGCCTATAACCAAAAAATGGAGATTATTACAAGTATCTATGTTTGACTCATTTCACAGATGAATATTAATTATAAGGAAAGTGGTGGAAAGAAAGGTGTCTCTTACAAATTGAAGGAATCAATATCATGTGTCCTAATATGGTAAGCATAATCGTAAAGCCCATAATGAAAGAAATAAGATTATAGTTACTATCTAAGTTTGTGTCATTTCGTGGATGAACGTTGATTGTAAGGAAAATGGTGGAAGGAAAAGCTTTCGCTGCAAATCCAAAGTATTAATATAATGTATCCCAATACAGAGCACATGATTGCCGTGCCCATAAGGCAAGGAATGGAGATTATTACAAGTATTGAAGTTTGACTCATTTCACAGATGAACATTAATTCTAAGAAAAATGGTGGAAAGAAAAGCTCTTCTTGCAAATTCAAAGCATCAATATTGTGTATCCCAATGTGGAGAACATGATTGTGCTACCCATAATAAGAAGAATATAGATTATAGTTACTATCTAAGTTTGTGTCATGTCATGGATGAACTTTAACTATAAGGAAAATTGTGGAAAAAAAAAGCTTTTCTTGCTAAACCAAAGCATTAATATCATGTATCTCAATACGGTAAACATGATTTTAGTGTCATCAACAAAAAGAATGAAGATTATTACAAGTACCCAAGTTCATATCATTTAATGGATGAA
>JBBYHO010513697.1:0-19700 GCA_038382025.1 Adansonia gregorii | reverse complement strand
TTTCAATGGGCATCCGATCATGCTTAGCCCGAAATGATCGGTGGCGACTCCAAGCGTTGGCCATTTTGTGATGGTCATACGGGACCAATAAGATGAGCGGTTCGTCTTATGGTCCCTCTCACTGTATAATAAGTCGAGAATCCGTACATTCTCATTCTCATCACATCGCCAAAAAATAATCTTAGTCGAGAAGACATTTTCTAAGTCAGGAAAATATTTTAAGTCGTATGCACTCTTAGATCCGCGAGGATCCACCTCGGGGTACGTTGCGACAAAGGGTACAAATTGTGAAAGAGATATTTCAATTTGAGCCAATATCTCTAAATAATTTGAAAAAGAGCATATGAAAGGCATTACATATGTATTAGGAGCCTTATATACTATCAGGTTTATACAAACTTGAGATAAGGTTTACAATAGAAATGCTTGAGAAATATTAAAGTATTCCTGGCCTTGGACTATGAAAGCTACTAAAGGAATTATGTTATAAAGTAATATCACAAGAAATAAAGTTAAGGTATTTAATCTCTAGTTTGAGAGTTGTCAGCAAGGCCATTAAAGATTTATTATGACAGCTCTTATGCAGTATGCTTTTCTAAGAATGATAAAAGTGGGAGTTGCAGCAAGCAAATAGATATAAAGTAGCTTGTTGTTGAGACTCTATAAAGAAACGAGAAATGGATATCTAACACATCAGTATAGATTTAATAATAGTTGATCCCATGACTAAAGCATTGTTGACAAAACAGGTTAAAATTCATGTAGATCATATGAGGCTAGTTAAATTCTGGCAATATGTATTTTGGCTTCTTTGATTGTGTTAATTTCACATTCTTAGAGTTTATGGGTATGTTTTAGTTTGTGAACATAAAGTTTACATGTCAAGTGGACCTTGAATGATTATAGAAAATTCATTCATAAAGTATTATCTCATAAAATGCTCTTTTAGAGATCATCATGCTTTGTAATATATGAAAGGAAAATATTTGTTTTAGAATGCTACCGTCATGATTCATGCTATGTGAAATCTTTAATTGAGTGGGACTCGGGCTAGAGTAACTTATGGGTATGTTAAAGTTTTGGATTTGATTATCATCTATTCGAGTTCTTAGTTTATCATATGAGCCAAGTGAAAAAATGTTGGACTTTACATGGCCCACATGATAATAAATGGACCAAGATAATTAAATCAAATTATTAAGGTAAAATTATAAAGTAAATCCTAATTCAGTTTAACTGCTATAATGATAAGAGTTTAACTCTATTTTAGAACTAATTAGAATATAGACTCCTTGATGGTAGGATATAACTTTAATTAATCTTCTAGTACAGGTTCCTAGTTTAGTCTATATAAATTGCCTGTGCACCATCATAAGGTAATTATCAAGAAAATGATATAGACTAGAAGGCTTATATGAGTGTTCGTCTTTGTGTACTTGGAGTAAAGTGATGTTCTTGATCAACAATGGCTAGAGGTATGTTTCTATTTAAATTATTGCAAACTTGTGCTAATCTATTTATTTGGTTCTATCCTTTTTGGCCTTTAACGAATGAAAAGTTAAATGATTAACTTTTGTTTAGACCATGCTATGATAGAGATAAAATGAAATATACTTGCATTTATTTTATTAGAACATTGATATTTAGTTATACATCAAGAATAAAGTGAAAGAAAGGTCTAACCTTTTAATGGTATAAAAGGAT
Source organism: Adansonia gregorii (assembly GCA_038382025.1). Classification (NCBI taxonomy): domain Eukaryota; kingdom Viridiplantae; phylum Streptophyta; class Magnoliopsida; order Malvales; family Malvaceae; genus Adansonia; species Adansonia gregorii. The sequence continues at coordinate 17,996 of JBBYHO010513697.1, read as the reverse complement.
AAATGGATACATTGCTACAAAAATAGACAAGTTACTTATGCCAATAGAGAAGTTAATTTAGCTAACAAATGTGACTTTACATTGGCATTATTTTTGAAATTAGATAATATATAAAAAATGAGTTTATGCATGATAACTGGCTTAGAATAATTATAAAACTAAATGAGTTTTATATTTGATTATCCATGAGGTTAATAAAATTATGACTTTAGATTTACTTAACCAATTTTTTCTTATTTGTTAGATGAATTTAATTTTATGAAAGAAAATGTTAGATTATAGTCAATGATTTTGACTAGAAATGAAATTAATCATACGCTAGATTATTTGCATGATTACTTTTCAAGTCAAAATTGGAATAGCTAACAAGCATGGACTTTTCATAATGTAATCATTTTCACGATATAAAAATTAAAATATTCTATTGAAAAGTAATACTACTTAGGGTGCATTTGGATACCGTCCAAAGTTAAAATTTTCATCGGATGCTCTGAGACGGTACATTTAGGTAATACATTAGTGGAGCTTCAATCTCCATTGGTACCTAAAATATCCACCGGAGAGAAATACCTTTTTTAGCCTTTTAATTGTTTTATTTAATATATAATATAATAAATATATAAATTTTTTTATTTATATAGTATATATAAAAAATTATTATATAATAATATAAATAATTAATTAAATAAATAATAAAAATAAAAATAAAAATAATATTTAATATATTGTTATTTTTTATTTATCTGTTAATAAATTAATTATTTGTAGAAATATAGTTTTATAATTTATAATTATTTATTAATTTAATAAATATCAAATAGTCTTAAGATCTAAAAAGTTTTATTATATATATACATATTTTAATCTAATATTTTTTATGATTATTTTTCATTATAATTCATTTTCATGTCACTATTGCAATTAAATTTAAATAAATATCTGTTAATTTATTTTAATCTTATTATTACATTATTTAATTTTACCGTTATACTAATTAATCTTATATTGACCATTATTTTTAATCTTACTGAGTTAATCCCACCACCTATCTAAATATACCCTTATTAGAGAGTGAATATTTTTTAAAAAAATATGTACATATTGAAAATTAAATTCAGATAATTATAAAAAAATTTAGAATAAATGAAAATAATATAAATATACCGTTAATAATATTTTATTTTATATAAAAATTAAATTTTAAATAATTAAATTTTTTAATTTAAAATATTTTACTAATCAATTATTTTATTAAGAACATGTGAATTCAAATTTTATACCAAAAAAAATTACTATTTGGGTTAGTATCAAAAGTAGCGTGAGGGTGATCGGCTACCAACTTCAAAAGGATACCAAAAAAAAATTACATTATTTATTTTGTTTTTTTCGTTTTCATAGGACCCCACTAACAGGGTACTTTATTTATTTATTTATTTTTGTTTTCATATGCTTTTACTTGTTATGGATAAGTATTTCCACTTTCATGTTCTCTCTTTTCTTTTTTTTTTCTGATAAATATTTTTGCAAAAGTATAAATCACCCTAATCTAAATTTATTTTTATTCATTTATTGTATTATTTTTTATATATAAAAAATAAAATAAATAAATTATTTAAAATATTTTTTAAAATCAATTGAACTATAATAATTAGTAAAAATCAAATAAACAAGTCAATTAATTAATAATAAACATTCAAAATTAGGAAATAAAATTTAGAGATAAAAGTTATTAATTCAAATTATAATGCTAACAACTATAAATTTAAGTACTTATGAATGTATAATTTTGAAACAAAATTATATCATCATATATATATATATTTTACATTTAGATAATTAGATTCGTTTAAGAGATATTTTTGTATCATTCTATTAAATATTAAATTAAATTACCAATTTTATATTTTCAATGGACTCTAAAACATATAAGAATTTATTATATCTATTTGAATTATAACTTATAATATATCACATTATTAATTATTTACGTGAATGCTATGAGTTAATGTATTAATTTCAAGGTTTAAAATATCAAAATTAATTTGAATTTTGTTAAAACTAATTTTTTTATACTGATTTTTGTTAAAAATTAATGGAAATGTGATACAACACATGAGTAATTCGTTAATAAATTAATATTATATTAATGATAATCATTATATTTCTCTTCAATGTTATTACAACTGATATTAACATTAACATGTATTAAAATTTAAATAAAATATATAAAATTCTTTTTAGTTATTTTTATCGGGGTTCCAATTCCCTTTCCCCAAAAAAAGGGGGGGGGAATCAAAATTAAGAAATAAGAAAGTGATTGGAAAAGAGATGGGATTATAAGCCTTTTAGAAAGCCAGATCAAAGCTGTAAAGGGCGAGCTTTAAAGGTCAAGTAATGGTCAGTAAAGAAAACGGGCACCAACAAGCTGCCAATAAAGGGTCCTCCAACTATCTCAATCAAAAAGAGGCAAAGGGTTAGAATTTAAAAGGGGAATTGGGTTAAAATAGAAATGGGATTTCAAGAAAAAGTTGCCCTTCACAGTTTGGAATGACTTCAGCTGGACGCAAATGTTTCATCCAAATTCCTAAAAATTTCCAACACCTGACTTACATTCTTGAAGTTCTGACCCAAATCAACTTTCCGACTAAAAAGACAGTTTGTGATCTTTTTCGACTTTAATTTTATCGATGTTAGTAGGAACCTCTTTTGCTGCCGGCTTATTGACTTTTGTTTGATTCCTCCAATCAATAGCCCAACTCTGCATCTTCATCGCCATTGGAGCAACATGAGTTTTAGTCAAAAAAGCATTGGTCGATTTGTCAACGCAAGGAATGGGCGTGGGATGCGATTTGTCAAGGCAAGGAATGGGCGTGGGGGTTGTTTAAGTAGCTGAAGTATATTCTATCATCTAAAATTCTCTGTTCCCTTAATTGGTTTTTTAATCACGCTCTTTGATCATCTCATTTTGTTAATTTGGAGTCTCTCCAACTTAATTTTTTTCAATTGTCTTTCTAATTTAATTTTTTGTCAAAAATTTTAACTTATTTTAACTTGGTCCTTCCATCAATTCCATTCTTCAATTGATCTTCAATTAAACTTCTTTAATATCTTAATTTCACCTCCTCTCCTTTCAATTTCATGAAGTAGTCCTCCAATTTTATTTTATTTTTCAAACATTTGAATTCATTTCAATTTATTCACTGCATTGCCTATCTTTCCATTAAAGCTTTAATTCCCATTTTTTGTCACTCAAAATTTGTCCTCCCACTAGTCATTGCCTTTTTCAATTCCTTCACCAATTTAATTTCTTCAATTTCATCCTTCCACCAACCTTCCAAATCTAATTTGAGAATTAATGAAATGAGATATCCTTTAGTAGACATGAGCAAAATTAGATTTCTATAGGCAATAGTTGGAAAATATCATACACAAAACTTATACATTGGAAATCTATTACATATGTTAATGATTGGTATATCCTCTATTTGTGAAGAACAGTAAAAAATGATCTAATTCAAGAATCTTAGATTCAATTTATTGGCTTGCTTAACCTAACAATACATACAATATCATGGTAGATACACAATGTCTTATACATTAATTAAATACAACATAGAAATAGAAATAGATGTTAATGTAAGCCCTGCAAGCAAATCAGATATGTTTGTAAAGCACTAGCTTTTAGTTAATTTATGTAAAATACATTATATATTATTAAAGTTAATGAGGTATTTCTTTATCCATAATTTATAATATAATTGTTATTAATAGCTTACGAAAATAAAGTCTATGAAACACATTGGCTTTGTAAAGAAATTGTAAAGAGTTGCAATTGTGATAACTTTATGCTTCAAAGCTATGTTTCTAAAACCGTTCTTGATCATCGTATTGTCAAGGACAACGCATAAAGACTAGCATATGTTAAGCCTCCATGCATATGATGCATGCAACTAATCTCATGAGTTGAAGTATATTGATACTTGAGGCTAAAATATGGGTGCTTGTTATGGTAACTAGTTTCACTGAATATGACTAGCTATGAGAGTTTCATTCTATATTTCACTCAAATGTCTATGGAAATACTCTCATTATCAGTAGCATCAATAATCCTTAGACTTGTGACATCAGGTCACCTTGTATGTGAATTAACATAATTAGAGATCATCAAGATCGTATTCATTTTAATGGATGCCTAAGGTAGAGTGATTTTGGGTATGTTCTAAACCATACTGAAGGTAGATGTGTAGTTTAGAGAGGATTCATCACCTAAGTGATATGAGAGGATATATCTCGATTGTTCTGGGCCTATGTTATCTTAGAAGTCCTTAGGCAAGGCAATACTGATTATGGAGTTAAACACATAGAGGTTGTAGGACTAATATGGATAGGGCTACAAGTAGACACTGCACTATGCTATTGCCTTTTATGGGATATATGATGAAAGGATCAAATTACACTGCAATGCTTGTCAAAGTAGTATGGAATCTCTTAGCATTTGGTTGGCCATAATATATTGCTAGATGCTACTCATGATCTATAAATATAAATAATCTTAACCGGATTAATATATATTTATTGCCAATATGTTAGGGGCCTAATTGGGCACACACAAAAGTGATTTTATGGAATTAAAATGAGATCGGATTAAATAGCAGGGATATTGATCTCTTACGGACTTAATTGAAAAGTTCAAATAGTTCTAGGGATCCAAATGCAGTTATACCATAAATTTAATGTGCACATATTCTGCCGTCCTTGAAAAGTAAGAATCATGCCTTCGCTATTTTTAATAGGTTTAGCCGCACGGCTAAAGCAAAAAGAAAAGGAAAAATTGTTTTTCTCCTTCTGTTCGATCAAGGGGAAGGTTTATGAAATTTAAGTAGCTAGTACAGTTTCTGATAAAACACGATTCTGATTTTGTGAAAGTTTCTTGAGTCATCTGTATGGATAGTCATTAAAGTCTTAATAATTAGATGACTTTGATTCATGTTAATTTATTTTATTAATTAATTTAAAAATTATTTTCAACTAATTAATTATTGATATAATCAGTTGATGTAGAATTATATGTGCAATTTTTGTGATTAATAGAAGCCAAAAAAATTCAAAAATTTTTGGTCAATTGTAGCTAGTGTTTTTAATGATTTTTCAGATTTAAAATTATCAATAAATGCTCAACATATTGCTGGAAAAATCAGATTATTAATAACCATTAAAATAGTTTTAATATTGGCTATCTTAGTGCATTTTTTGCACGACATGCATGCATTCTTACTAGGATTCCTTGCCCCAATTATGGGGGCATGAAGATGCTGCCAGCAGCTTGTTCCACCCATGAGAGTCATGTCCAAAATCACCTCTTGTGAAAACTAAACTTCTCGGATTTTTCTCCATGTATAGAATGTGGAAGTAATTGTTACATGAAGATAACAGGATCAACTTGGTATAAATTTTTTCTAGCTTGTTTTAAAACAAAATCCACTTTCCACAGATTAAACAACATTAAAACATTTAAACAACCATTGAATAACCATATATATATATATATATATCAACCTCACTTTTATGGAAATGACTAGGCAAAGAAGCAAACGGTTTAATGGAGAAAGAATACAAATGTTAAACACTTTAAATAGACAAATAAAATATTTAAATGCAAAACAGATCTAAACACAACTATAGTGACTGAAGAGAAGTAACAAAAAGTCACTGCAATATTGCAATCATTACAAATATAGATTATATATATAAATATATAATCTGAGAAGAAATAACATGAATATGTGTATATACATAATGATTAACAATATGTACAAACTATAACAATAATCATAGCAATGATTATGAAATAAATATATGAAAGGCAAAACAAGCAATATAAATAAATTATAAATAGCAACAGTAATGCCCAATTAAATAGAATTTAAAAGTACTAGTGTTTATCAAAGTCGACAAATCAGGATAAATACAGACGAATATCAAGTTTTCTTACCAAATTGTAGTATTGAAACAATATATATCGAACACAACAGTAATGAACAAACATGTTAAAATATACTATAAACATCTTAAGATTGTTAAAAATATATATTGCAAAACACAAATAAAGTTAAACGATACTACAATATAATTAATAAAAATATGGCAAACAAAAAATACAAGTAAAAATTGTTTTACCATATTCAAAGAACTAAAATTGAAAGATTAAGCCAAAGTTTGAAATTTTTAACCTTAAGACATTTATTGCCTACCTAAAGTATGCTTGATAGATTCTGCAACATGTTTCCTAAGTATCTTCAATCTCATTACGGTTGATAGCACTCATAATAGGAACAACACGAACCAAAGGGTGGTGATAATCTCTCCTAAGAAAAGAAGATAGTAGAACCCAAAGTAGATGAAAAAATCAAAGAATTTTTCTGACAAATTCAAAAAACCAATTAACTGTTTCAATTTTTTAAAGAAATTTAAAACTACAAAAATAAGCAATTATAAAAGAATTAAAACTAGAAACGATTTTTATCAAATTAAATGATTGGATAAACATTTTATAAATCAAAATAAAACTAAAATTATTCAAATATGAATCCTTTAATCAAACTCGGCCGACTTTCAAATAATTTGGTTGGGCTCAAATAAATCAATTGGCTGAGCTCTAAAACAGAAAAAACTTACTTGATTCTTACTCCAAGCTTAGTCCTACTTAGCTTGCATGTGTGTATTATCCAAACCCATAGAGGTCTTAACCTTCACTAGAAAACCTTCACTGCGCCTTCGGGCACCACTTCCCGTCGAAACCATGTATTTATAAGGCACGTAACATAGAACAGTTACTAATGTGGGATTCCTTCCAACCTGAACACCAACCAATTTTCTTCTCTTCAAGTTGATATAATGAGATCATTTTTTCATTCACCATGGATATCAATTATGTAATGTTATCTTACACCGTGTATCTACATCTGAAAAATTAAATAGACCACATGACCAACATCGTATACATATATGTATTTCATATTTTATACACCCTCAAATATCATTGATATCAAACAGAGGTTATTTTTCATATCCTGTTGTGCTTTAATTATTTTTTACGTGTTATTTTCATATCATGTCATTTTGATTTCATATTTTACATAATTTATCATAGTAATTCAATTTTAATTCTAAACTTATTTTTTAACAATTAAATCATTGCATATCCAGGTGTTAAAATAAATATTATGTTTTGTACTTTAAATCGATTTGTATAATTTATAATAAATCTATGTAATTTTGATAATATTAGTTATAAATTTTTTTAACAAATAACTTCAACTAAACTACAGCAAATATTTATTGTATTCAGTAATTTCTAATAAGTACATATAATCATGATAAATTATATTTGTGTGTTTACATAAATTCTTATCAGGTAATTTAATAATTTCAATAACATATAACACATTTTGTTAGTTCCATAAAAAAAAAGGCTGTAATAAAAGCAGAAGAGTAAGAAACCTACGTAAACAGTAAAGTTTATAGTCTATTACATAGATATGTTATAATATACTGTAGTAATTTATATAACTTGTAATAAATATATATAATCATGATAAATTATATATATATATATATTTGTTTTGCATATTATCAGATAATTTAATAATTTCAGTAATATGTAACACATTTTGTTAATTTCAGGAAAAAAAGTTGTAGAAGTAGCAAAAGAGTAAAAAAGTTACGTAAGCGCTAATGTTATACAGTTGATTACATATATAGTTAAAATATATTTTAATCATTTATATGACTTGTAGTAAATTTTTGTAAATTGGGTAATGATAGTTGTGATTATCTTAACAAATAACTTCAACTAAATTAAAATAAATATTATCAACAAATATAATGTATTTAAACATTTCTAATAAATACATGTAATTGTGATAAATTATGTAATGTTTATTTACATTAATTTTCTTATCCAATCATATAATAATTTCAGTATAATATGATACTTGTGTAATTTTATCACAAAAGTTGTAATTATGTATGGTAGAAGACTTAGATATTTACATAAACAGTCAGATTTTGTAGTTGATTATATATATGTTATAATATACTATAAATTATTTATGTACATTATTGTAAGTTTACGTAATTTTGGCATAGTTAGTTGTAATTATTCTTAACCAATAACTTTAATTAAATTAAAACAAATATAATAGATTCAGTAATCTCTAATAAATACATGGAATCATGATAAATTATGTATGCATGTTCCCATAAATTTCTTATTTGATCATCCAATAATATCAATAACATATATACATTTTAAATAAATTTGTAATAGAAGCTGTAATTATAGCAGAATGGTAAGACAGTTAAGTAAACTGTAATATTATATAATTGATTATATGTATATATATGTTATAATTTACTTTTTTTGATTTGTATAAAATGTAATAAGTCTATGATTTCGGTAATGTTAGTTGTAATTATTCTTATAAAATAACTTTAACTAAATTATAACAAATATTATCAATAAATATAATGTATTTAGTAATTCTGATAATTAAATATAATCAAGATAAATTAACTATGTGCATTTACGTAAATTTCTTATCTAATCACGCAATAATTTCAATAATATGTAATACATTTTAGTAAATTTGTAACAAAAGTTGTAATTATAACTAAAGAGTAAGGAAATTACATGAACGGTAATATTATACAGCTAATTACAATTAGTTATGTAACTTGTAATAAATTTACGTCATTTTGGGTAATTTTTTTTGACAATTAATATCAATTATCAATACATATAACGTGTTCAATAATTTCCAATAAATACATGTAATTATGATAAATTATCTTTGTGTGTTTACATAAATTTCTTATTTGATTGTGGGATAATTTTAGTAACATGTAATACTTTTTAATAATTTTTATAACAGAAGTTGTAATTAGAGGATGAGTAAGAAAGTTACAAAGTTGTATCCATAAGAAAGTTGCAACAAATATTACATTTGCACATAATATTTGTTGTAATTCATAAAAATCGAAGTAATATGCAATAAAAATGATTTACATTTTAATTACATATAATTTTTCTAACATAGTGTTAATCTTTTATGTAAAAGATAATAAATTTTGATAATATGGTTAATCTAAATTATAATTTTCTTACTAAATAACTTCAACTAAATTACAATATATATTATCTTTAGACATAATTTATTTAGTAATTGATAAAAAATAATTACATAAATTTGTTAGCTTATAATGTAATAATTTCAGCAACATGTAATAAATTTTAGTAATTTAATACAAAAATTGTAATTCTCTCAAGCACAAGAAAGTTACAACAAACACTGCATTTCTACAGAATATTTGTTTTAGTCCATAAGAAGCTAAATAATTTGAGAAGAATCTGTTTACATTTTAATTACATATGATTGTTATGGGGTACTATAATATTTTACATAAAAGGTAATAAGTTTTAGTAATATGGATAATTTAAGTTGTAATTTTCTAGCAACTAACTTCAACTATTTAATTGACATCAAATACTATCTTTATGCATATATATTCAAATAATTAATAAAAAATAATAGCAATTATGATAAAAATGTGGACGTGAATTTATTTAAATTTGTCATTTTATGGTGTTAATAATCTGAGTAACATGTAATATATTTTAGTGTTTTAATAACAAGAGTTATAATTTTTCAAAAGTGTAAGAATTTAACAATAAACATAATATTTGTTGTAGTTGCATATTGCATAAGAAACCTAGTGACATAAAATAAAGATGATTTACATTTTAATTACACATGATTATTATAAATTACTGCAGTCATGTACGTAAAAGGTAATAATTTCGAATCTATGGATAATGTAAATTGCACTTTTCTTATAAAAATAACTTAAATTAAATTACAACAAATCTTTATAAATAATGTATTTATTAATTGATAATAAAAAATTGTAATCATGATAAAATAGGTAATTAAGTTTTTCATAATAATTCCAATAATATGTAATACATTTTAGTAATTTTCATAACAGAAATTGTAATTCTCCGAGTGCAAGTAAATTACAACAAACATTATCTTTACATAATAATTTATGTAATAATGATAATATAAGTTGTAATTCTTCTTTACCAGAAAGTGAAACTAAATTACAGCAATTATTATCTTTAAAGATAATATTTCATAAATTATAATAAATACATGAAATTATGAAAAAAAAATGTTCAATCAGATTAAATATTTTTCTTATCCATTGCAGTAATGTTTTAAGTAATTGCTATCACATTCATGTTATGTATAATAAATTTAGATGCTATTGCTTTCACTTATCTTTTATAATAATGCTCAAAAATATGTAATTATAATAACATTTAGTGTTTCAATCTTTTTAACAAAAGTTGTAAAAGCATAAAAAAAATTAAGAAAATTTTGTAAAAGTAAATAAAAGTTGTAATACAAGTTTCTATAAACTAATGTTAATAATTGATGTAACTTGCATAATAGTTTATATGTAAATATAATCAATTTAATATTATTATTTTTATTAACTATTTTTAATAACTTATGTCATTTATAAGATAAACAGATACTAATAATAACATTAGTAATTTACAATCTATAATAAAAGTTGTAAAATACACAATATCTTAACATTACAAAAAAATTATGTAAACATAACATAGTTTTATATTATAATTTTTATTATTTTTATCAAAATTTATGTTTTAGATGATGCAGATATGCAATTGTAACAATAATTTGCATTTTTTAATTAAAGTTATAAAAATATTATTTATTAATAAAATAATACGCATAATAAAAATTTGCAACACTCTCTTTTATTATCTATAATAACAAATTATTTAATATATCATATAATTTATATAATTATAATATTTATTTATAATTTTGTGCTTTTTATTTAAATCATAAAAATTTGTGTAATGTACAACAGATATAAGTAATCGTAATATTGAATTGATAATAAAAAGTGTAAAAGAAAATTCCAAAAACTTAGAGATTGATATAACCGATTTTGGAGTATAAACTCATATAGCTGACATGGACCTTGGCCATTTTCTATTGGGCCATACCAAGAGATGATAGGGACCTCACGGTTGGTAGCTGTTCCGAAAACCCTCTTAATATATAGTTTTTGTCGATTTAGTTTTAAAGATTAGTAAACTGTACACTGACTTTGCCATGTATGTTAGGGAAAAAAAAAATGAATATTGGAGTGGTTTGAGACAATTAAAATATCTGTGTTGGCATATTATGAAGGCTAGTAGCTAAGCCTCCCCTTGCTGAATTAAATAGTGCATACTCTATGCATATATATTATTAAAATGGGTTGAATACACATTTGTGTACGTAATATATCACTTTCTTTTTTCTTAAAAAGTTGATATGTAAAGAAATTTTTTTTTAATTTAATGCTTGATCTTTAGTTCCTTTACCAACTTTTGTCCCTTTTGATTAAAGGTTAGTCAATGAACTTATTTGAGAAAAACAATAGTATCATGATATTTATGAACTCTATAAGCTATATGTTGTTTTTTTTTTATTATATTTGATCTAGATTTTGAAACATTAATAATTTATTTTACATAAATTTTAACATTGTCATATATTCATATCGTAATTTTTTGTTATATTATTTTTTGTTTTTTTATATTGTATTTATGATTTATAATCATATTGTATTTAAAATTATCAAATTTAATTAACACTATTAAAATAACTCTAAATTTTTTGTCACTTGTTTATGTTTGTGACACATTAATAATTCGTTTTATATAAATTTTGATACGTTATTTGTCTCTTCGTGTTATGTTCATATTATTTTTTATATTATTTCTTGTTTTAATTTTTTTATGCTATGTTCATGACGTGTCAAATTTATATATACGACAAATACAATATGAATATGGGTTAATTTTTGTCCGAGTTTTGCTAATATTAGTTAATTTTTTCCATTAATAAATTATAAAAATAAAATTAAGGAATATAATATAACTAATTGAAAATCAATTATAATATACATGCAAATTTTTTTAAATGCATTATCGGTTAGACCTTTTTTAACAGTAAATCCTTTTAAATTTATATTATAAATCTATTATAAAGAACAACTATATTTATAATTATCCAATTTATAAATTTTTTTAATTTTTATAGATTTTGATACATTTGTGTATTTATTTATATTAGTGCTATTATTTCTTGTCGTATTGTATTTTTATTATTTCTATGCCTGTCTGAATTGTTAAGTCTAATTGGCATTATTGAAATAATTATCAATTTTGTATAATGTTCAGTCAATATAAATTTCACACATTCATATATTTGTACAGTGATCATGTTATTTTCCGTGTTATATCATATTTTAGTTCCTTTTATTTTGTGTTTGTGTGATACTATTCAAATAGCTCTCAATTTTATATCAAATGTCGTATAATGATTGATTCTTTATTTTTTAAAAGAAACTTATATTAATTTTTTATTTTTATATTATTGAATAAAAATTTATTATATTGATAAATTATTAGTAAAAATTAAAATATGTAATAATAATAATAATATGAAATGTGTTGATGTAAGTAATTTTTTAAAAAAAATATTTAGACATTGAAGAAAAAATATTATGATAATTAAATAGTAAAAAAAATACGTTAAAAGATGTTATAAGTTATGAGTTTTAAATTTATATTTTATTACTTTTTTTATTTTTTAATGTGAAATAAATGATGAAAATAAATAATTTATATCAATTAAATTTTGTTATTATCTTAATTATTTTACCTATAATGTACATATAATAAATCAACTCATATTATATTTGAGTTTTTATATATATATATATATATAAATATACTCTTATCTTTAAGTAGGTAATAAAATCGAAATAATGTAAAAATATAAAAAATAGTATGTATGTAATCCTCTCTAATCATTTCTTGTTTTTAGTTTTGTACTTTATTATTGTTATTATGACGACTTATTATTATTATTATGACGACGACAACGACTTTTGTCCTATTCCGTCTTTTAAACCTTCAAAATTCGTGGTTAGGTTCTTCTACCTTCATTTTTCTCAAATAATAATAAAAAACCTTAGTTGAAGAAAAACGTGTTTACATTTTCTCTCGTTTTCTGTTTATTATTAAGTGAGAATTAGCCGCAGATACACCTAAAAATATATATAATCTATAATATATACATATACATATATATATATATTTATATATAAATACTAACTCAAAAGCTGTAAATAAAGAATGATAGTTCTACTTTTATAATTTTTAAATTACTATTTTATTCTTAATTAATAATTTTTAATTAAATTAAAATATAATTAATTTTTATTTATTAATTATTATTTTATTCTTACTAAACAATTTTAATTAAATTAAGATGTAATTAATTTCTTTTATAACCTAAGTAATTATTTTATGAGTCTATTGTTATTAACTACATATTATACTTTGCTAGTGTAATGCACATGTATATTGTTATCAATCATATATTATGTTCTAAAGTTATTTTTTAATTAAATTAAAATATAATTAATTTCTTCATAACCTAAATAGTTATTGCATTTATATATTGTTATTAATTATATATTATATTCTGTAACATGCGGTACATATTTATATTATTATTAATAACATATTATATTTTGAATAAATTAATAATTTCAAATTAAATTAAAATATAATTAAGGTTTATTTAATGAGTTTTTATTTTCTCCTTGATTAATAATTTTTTAATTAAATTAAAATATAATTAATTTTTTATATCCTAAATTCAATATAATTAATTTTTATTTATTGAATTATTATTTTGTCTTTAATTAATAATTTTCTAATTAAATTAAAATATAATTGATTTTTTATAATCTAAGTGATTATTACACATGTATATTATTATTAATAACATATCATATTTTGTTATTAATTATACATTGTATTTTGTATTAATTCATATTTTTTTAATTAAATTAAAATATAATTAATTTAATCAAGTGGCAAGGGTTTCTCCTGCGGTAATGGATGTCCTCAAACACCCTCACCCTCAATCGCCGCCCACCATGGTCCACTGAATGGATGACACTAATTAATTATGTCCACTTTCTTTTAATTAAACCCAATTAATAATATAATAATAGTCATAAAGCTGAATAATCAAAAAACAGTCCTAAACTAAACTAAACTTTTTTGACCGGTCTTCTTTTTATTCTCCCTACTGCATTCTGAGAGGTTGCAGAAGGAAACCTCCAGTCTCTCAGTCTGACATTTCGTAAATCCTAAACAAAAGAAAAATATGAATACGAAATTGATTGTCTCTTTGAAGGAGATAAAGAAAGTGGGGCTTTTAGCCGCTCCTATGGTTGCAGTCACGGTGTTGCAGCAGCTTTTGCCCGTTGTGGCCATCATGATGGTTGGCCATCTGGGTGAACTTTCACTTTCCGGTGTATCCATAGCCAATTCTTTCGCAACTGTTACCGGCTTCTGTTTCCTGGTAAACTCCTAACGTAAGAAATCTTTTAATTAATTACTATACATGGACAGATGGTTAAATCAGAGTAAAAATGCATGAAACTTTAGCAAATTCTAACTTTCAACTTACAAAGCAAATTATGCTCAGACGTTGATTGTGTGAGCTTAACTGGAAAAGTATTTTTAGTTTGAGACACGAATTTAAATTGTCGTTATCGTAATTGTAGAGGGAAAGAACGCTATAACAGATAATTGTGGTAAATATAAAAGCTGAAATCAGAAAGTCGAGGATTTACCGCTATTCCTCTAGCTTTAGATAAGATTGCTGACCAGCTATTGTTATTTTCAAGCAGTTTGGGATGTCTGGTGCATTAGAAACCCTATGTGGGCAAGCTTATGGAGCAGAGCAATATCAGAAGCTCGGAACTTATACTTATTGTGCCATCATCAATCTTATACTCGTTTGTTTTCCCATATCTATCCTTTGGGCTTTCACAGAGAAGATACTAATCCTCATCGGCCAAGACCCTGCAATCTCACATGTAGCCTACAAATATGCACTTTCTCTAATCCCTGGCCTATTTGGATATGCTATACTTCAAGCATTGGTTCGATATTTTCAGACCCAAAGTTTGATTCTTCCCATGTTGTATAGTTCGCTTGCGGCTTTGTGTTTTCACATACCTTTCTGTTGGACACTAGTATTTAAATCAGGGCTTGGGACAATTGGAGCAGCATTTTCAATTGCTTTATCGTATTGGTTGAATGCGATTGTTCTTGGGTTTTATATGAAATATTCATCAAAATGTGATAAAACTCGTGCTACATTCTCCAAAGAAGTTTTCCAGAGCACCAGGGTCTTTTTCCGCTTCGCTGTTCCGTCAGCTGCAATGGTTTGGTAAGCTGCTTTTTCTTTCCCTCCAAAGTTTTTCTTGCATATAACCTCCTGTTTTTCAACCATTTGCAGCCTTGAATGGTGGGCATCTGAGGTCCTAATATTTCTGTCCGGACTACTACCAAATCCAAAGTTGGAGGCTTCAGTGCTTTCTATATGGTATTCTTCTTTCAATACTTATTTCCAACTATTAAAAAAAATGGGAAATTGATTTTATAGACCGCTTCTAATTATTGGCTATCAATTTGAGTTATGTGCAGCTTTTCAATTATGTATTTGCACTATTTCATACCTTATGGTATAGGAGCAACTACAAGGTTTGTTTTCCATCAAATTGAACCTGTTTTCCAAAGCAAATGGTTAAATTCAATATATAGATCCTTTGTAGTGAAAGAATAATTTCTCATTTACTTTGTTTTGTAGCACTCGGGTTGCAAATGAATTGGGTGCTGGTAACCCACAAGCAGCCAAAATGGCCTTTTGGATAGCATTTGTTATTGCAACGGTGGAGGCAATTATTGTTGGCACAATTTTTTACTTTTGCCGACACATATTGGGATATGTATTCAGCAGCGATAAGGAAGTTGTGAATAATGTGGCACAAGTGGTTCCCATCATGTTTCTTTCAGTCATTTTGGACAGCTTGCAAGCAGTGTTTTCAGGTTAGTCTCGTTTGCTTCTGTCATGTAACTTAAGTGGGAGAAATGGAACTTGGCTTTAGTTTGATTAATGTAATCATTTTTAAGAGATATTAGTCAGTAGTTTTGAAATTTGAATTTCGTCATTTGCAATCTTTTTTATTCTCAATTTATGGTGAGGTTGCCTCTAATAAATTTAGGATTTAAATATTAGAATCTACATTCCTATTATCAGCCTATGACCTTCTTTGTAAAAAAAAGCGTGAGAAATATTCTTGTTTTTCCCTTTTGTTCAAGCATAACTACGAAAAGATTTGGTAATTAGTTACTTCCAATGATAGTCCCACAAGTATTGCATAAATACTTCAACATATAGCTAGATTATAACGTTTTATTTGCCTGCATTTGCTGCAGGAGTTGCCAGAGGATGTGGGTGGCAGAACACTGCAGCCTTTGCGAACCTCGGGGCATTTTATCTAGTTGGAGCTCCATTGGGTGCCGTTCTGGCTTTTGTTCTGCATTTCAAAGTAAAAGGCCTTTTCATTGGATTGACGTCCGGGATTGCTTTGCAAGTAATTATGCTAGGCATCATGTCACTTTCCATAAACTGGCAGAAACAGGTTCGCAGTAAAAAAAAAAAAAAAAAACTTTCCCTTGGCTTCTAATTCTATTAATGAAAAAAACGGACTCCAATTTTGTTGATGCTGCTGAGTTATAGAGTTTTGAGCTTCATTTTGTGGACATTGCAGGCATCAACAGCTAGGAAAATGATGCTTGAGGAAGATGCGAAGAATGAAACCGAATTGGCAGGCGGAAGCGTATCGGCTTGAATGGATACCAACTCTCTTGTCCCAAAATTCGTGTACTAAATTTCCACAGGTCAAAAGGAGTCTTTCGGAGCACATGTTTTTTAAATTTAAATATAATTCACAGCCTTTCACCATTTAAATCCTAAACTAATGTTATCTTAACCATAATCCAACCACTCCGCTCCTGTTAAAAAGATTCTCCAACAACAGATAAGACCCAAAAAATTTTCTTATTTTAAGATATCACAACTACTGATGACAAAGTGAATCCGACTGCCCAACAACAGGCTGTGTCATAGGCTTTGTCAACACTCTTAACTGCTCATTTATCCTTGGCCAAAAAGCATGAATTTCGTATCAATGATTAATTCCAGTGACATATTCAAGATCTTGAATACTTTTTTTTTTCTCAGTACGTATAGACAGGCTAACAAAAACCTGTGTTTAAAATAATCAAAATACATTTTCATGTTCTGATTTCATTCTCTAGCATTCAAGGCTACGGTTGTTCCAGTTGGCAACTAATTCTCGCAAGAGTAAACAATAAGCAAGTACCTTACTGCTGCAGAAAACCTCAACTGACTCAACATGATTCGATTAAGTGATATTAATATGTAAACACAGAGACATGCATAACTACTACGAAATTTGTACATGATCATTAAAGATCACTTTCAAACAATTTCCCACCTATGGAAAAGGTTTTAAGGAACACCAGCAAAAAATGGTTTAAAACATAACATAAGAATGGAAAAGCCAAATATAGGTGATGCCATAACTTTGTAAACCTTCAAAATTAATCGTAATGTTTTTCTAGCTTTATTTTTCTCAAATAATAATAATAATAATAATAATAATAATAATAATAATTAACCCTGTTAGAAGAAAAACATATTGACGTTTTCTCTCATTATCTGTTTATTGGTAACTGGGAATTTGCCACAAGTATATATATACATATACATATACATATACATATACATATCTGTATAATATATATATATATATATATATTATTGAGTGCCTTGAATTCTAACTAGAATATAATAAAGAGTAGACTTTAATAACCTCCTCCGATTCAGGCCAGTTTCTTATCTTCCTCCTGCTTTAGTTTTTAGTTGGAATTAGGTGTGCCTTTCGAC
>JBBYHO010513645.1:3645-14485 GCA_038382025.1 Adansonia gregorii | reverse complement strand
TCGGAGGTTGCCTATTTTTCTCGGAGGGAGATGTGTCTATTCAACGAAGCTCCTTTTCGGAATCTCATTTCCACCCTCTAAACTTCAATTTCCTCATCTTAATCTTCGAAACAAACAAAAGGAAAAGAAATTATTGTTATCATTATTATTATTATTTAGATGGCGATGGATAGAAATGCAATTACGACGGCGATTTTATTGTTTTTAATTGCAGTTGATGTTTCCAATGCTTCTTCGTCGTTTTGGAAGCTGCGATACCTAGCCGATGAATCTCGATCAAAGAACGACACCACTGATGCAACGCCGCCTGTAAATTTCCCTTTCGTTCTACCTTATCTATCTCTATCATTTATTATTTTATTTACTACTTTCGTTTTTTTTATTCGTCAAGCATTTAGTTTGTTTATTGTTGGGATTTTAGAGCTCTCCTTTGCCCAATCCTTTATCGGGTTCGGGCGCCAAGATATCGGATTCTAAACGTGATAATTCAACGAAATTGGATCCGAATTCGTCGAGTGAAGCGGATTCTCTGACTCCACCTCCGGATGACAAGAAAGATCCAACACCAACGGGTAAACCCGAGAAGGTGAGTCCGTCTCCTCAAAAGGAAAAAGATAACGGAAACAATTCCAATTTAAGTTCAAATTCGAAGAATGATAAGACAATGGAGGAAAATGAGGAGAAGAAAAAGAATGTAGATATTGGAAAGAATCCGAATAGTACGGACACTGAGAAGGGAGCTTATACAAAGGAGGATAAGAAAAGGAAGAAGAAGAAGAAGAAGTCAAATACGGATGAAAATGATTCCAAGTCAGGGGTTGCTGAAACATGTGATGGCGTAGATAGTAGATGCGAAGACCGAAACTCTTTGACTGCCTGCATTAAGGATTTCGGAACTGGTAATTCATATTGCTCTTTAAGGTCTTTTTTTTTTTTTTTGAATTGGTTGTTAGTGTGCTTGGGTGGAATTCTAAGGAATAAAAGGTGATTTGATGCTTAGATGGATAAATGAACTGATGATTTGTTGTGTTACCTTTATTAGAGAAATAACATGCTTATAGAATTGGAATTGAGTATGCATTACTTGCCTACTTGAGTAATTATGTGCGTGAAACTCATCAATTATTTGTTCTTAATTCTATCAATTGGAGCAATAGTATACCGAGGCTAGTTGCATTTTAGAAAATGGTTGAAAAAGTGGAGTTATGAACTGGTAGTAACTAAAAAAATTTGTTTCATTAACTGTGTAACAATGCAGGGGTATGGCGAGTGTATCCATGGACAAATTATTAAATCTGCATCTGGCTATGCCATCCATGAACAAATTGTTGAATCTGATCCTTAAGTGCTGCTATCCCATCTCTCTTAACTCCGGGCTTTTGCTGTAGCCTTGTATTGGGTTGATTCTTTTAGTTTGGACTTTTATTGTGGGCAATTGGGTGAGTGCTTAGTCTAAGTCAACTACTGGAATAGATTATATGTAGAATTACAACTGAAGTAATTGTTTCTGTTGTAATCATTTAAATTGTTGAAAATCAACTGCTAATTTAAACATTAAAGAACAATCAAATTGAGAAGAAAAAAAGAAAATCTCTGTCTTCTATTACAAAGGCTATCAACACTTTTCCTTGGGAAACAAAGTCCAATTAGGCCTTGTAGCTAGTGTATAGGAGCCCAGGCTTGAGCTATTTCTATCTGTTCTTTTCTTTTTTCTCCTTGTCCTGGATTTAAAATAGAAGAAACTGGAGGCCAAGATGATAATATCTTCTGCAAAGCATGGATGGCAAGAGGAAATAACTTTCCTTTTGTTTTCCTTTGAAGTTATTGCTGTAAGGTACTCTCTATTTTAGTTTGTCGGTGTAATGTTCTACCGCTAGAGATTATCTATATGCTCTGAGGTTTTCATTCATTTTTAAAAGCATGGCAATATATCAGGGGAAGGAATTTGGAGGCCAAAACTTTCATGAGAAAGTTACTGTTTCTTAATGGTGCAAGATTAATGTTTTACCGCTAGAGATTATCTATGTTCTGTGTGCTTTATCAGCTTGATATCCATTCTGTTTTCTTTCTTAGTTTGTGAAAAATTAGGGATCCAGTGAACATGTTTTTTATGACATGTTGATTGATGGCAATAGAGAATCCATATAGTAGCATAGTGATCGATACATCTTAATTCTTACACTTCCTGAAGTAATTAAATTGATTTCCTTTTTTCTTTCCAGGGTCCAAAAGACTGGTTGTTCTGGTCCATAATAGCGGAGAAAAAATATTGAAAGTCAATCTTGCCGGCCCTTCTGGGGAATCTCTTCACAAGGGACTTAGAGTACCGAAACATGGTACTGAAAGGGTATTGTCTTTTCTCTGTTTTCTGCTTAGTCATTTTCCTCATTATCTTTGGAATTTACGAGACCTGTTTTATGGAGGAATAAGATACAGAATATAAAAGTTGAAGTTGCGCTTTCAAAAGTGGAAGTTCTAATCTCAACTAGGTTTCGTTATTTCTTCTGGCTGTTAAACTAGGCATGAAGTTTATCAACCGGTTATTGCTAGGAAGAGCCTAGGCTTGGCATAACAGATGCCCTCACTCCCCTTGTACTTCTTGAAATGTACACAAAAAGGTAAATTGTAGTGACAAGAAGTTGTTATCTTTAATCTGCCTAAAATTTAGGACTTTTGGTAATTCATTTCTGAGATAAGTGAATAAAGGAAAAAGGAAAAAAAAAATAAGAAGGTGTTTGTTCTCTGCTGCATATCGGTGGATGTCAGGGACCCTTACTGTAGTGAATGATTAATTGATTATGTAGCTTACTAGAAAGGACCTTGTTTAGCATTTTACCTAATATCAAATAGTAATAAGTGTAGAGTTCAAACCTAAATAAAAAGGCATAAGATAACCAACAAAACTTTCTCAATTGGTATGGGTTAACTTCACTTAATAGTCCCCTTAGTTAGTAGGCCAATACTAGCAACTGAAACCAACAGGCCTCTTATGAGTTATGTGAACAAGTGAACAACGAATAAGGGGCAATCAGCAAACAATGCAACAAATGAGGCAATAAACAAAATTTGGGTACCATGTTAAGCAACCTACTTAAAACCAATAAGTAATGAATTGAGAAGCCTAACCTGAATGTCAATTCACATCAAATCTGAAGTTGATATTAGATGACAGCAATTAACTGGCACTTACACAGTTGAATGTTGTACTGTATTGTGTTCGGTACTTTCAGTTCATTAGGAATAAAGATACACACTTTGAAAGATGTTCCAAAAAGTTTTCATGCTCGATACTTGTATTCCTTACCATGTTCTGATCTGTACCAAAATTAATGTGTGTATTTGCTGTTTTGTTTCAGATTAATATCTATTTGACTGTCAGCAAACCCAGTGAGCTAGTGTTGACTGCCGGAAATGGAGATTGTGTGCTTCATCTGAACCCTCTTGTATCCAAAGGAAACTTTTTCTCAAAGCTTCCTTCGTATGACAAGCTGTTGACTCCAGTAAATGGTGCATACTTCTTGATTGTAGCAGTTGCAATTTTCGGAGGATCATGGGCTTGTTGCATGTTTAGGAAGAGGAGATGGCATGATGGCATACCTTACCAAGAGCTAGAAATGGGATTTCCTGAATCCATGGCAGCTACTGAAGTAGAAACAGCTGAAGGTTGGGACCAGGGTTGGGATGATGACTGGGATGAAGACAAGGCAGTGAAATCACCATTGGGACGAAATATAGCGAGTATCTCAGCAAATGGCCTCACTGCTAGGTCTTCGAACAGAGATGGCTGGGAGAATGACTGGGACGGTTAGTTTTTTATGGTAAGAAAGTGAATCATCTGATGTCATCAGTGAGAAGAGAATGGATCGATAATACGAGGAACAAGTAACTTGACATAGAAATTGTCAGTTGGTCCATGCAGTTGCCATGTTAAACGATAGCAGTCATCATGGTGATAGGAAGTCCTCGAAAGAGTCCTGTAAGACGTTGTCTAGGGGGCTCAATACGTTTTTTTGCCTTTGACCATGGGCGATGGCGCTGTTTAGTCGTGCCAGTTTTTGTTTTTACGTAATGAAGTTCTCTTTATGTCACTCATTCTTTTTTTTTTAAAAAAATTTCGGGGAGTTTGCGATCAATTCTTTTACTCTAGGGCATGAATGTGGTAAGGGAGTTAGAAAATAATTACTGTTTATTGTATTTGTAGGGAGGATTACATTGCATTCTGGAAACTTCGCGAAATCAAATATATTAGCATTTTAATTCAAGTTCTTTCTCCAAATTGACTGCTGGAGAACAATGGGCAATGGCTAACATATTTGATTACGATCGTCCAAAGTGGAGACAATCGTGAATCTCAGGTTAGCCTGCATTGCCCGCGGACAGAGAGAACATTGTGTCTTTTTTCACACCCTCGCCGCACCTACATCACCAGGGGCCTGCCCGGCAATATTTGATAAATATTTCACTTTGACGTCATTATAAAATCATATATAATTTAAATATATTTTTAAAATTTATATGATATAAATTATTAATATATTAAAATTAATATAAATATAAAATATTTTAAATATAATTATAATATAATAAAATAAATACAGTACAAATATACAATTTATCATGGTGCATAGCTATTCATTGGTGTGGGAATTAGACCTATTTATTAAGGCAGTTGGTATGCTTGGTTACGATCAAGCATGCATAAGATCTAATAATTTAAATTAATTTATATATTTATATAATAAAAAAATATTTTTTATTTATATTTAATTATAAATATTAAATAAAAATATTTTAAAATTTTTAACATTATTTTATGGATTAAAAGACTTGAATCCTTATAAATAATAAAAAAAAATTTTAAGCTATAAGGACATCAAATTATGAACCCAGGGTAGAAAATTAACCAGCAGCTAGCATCCAACGGCCGAGAGTGGATAATCACATGAGTAAAGTGATCACATTTGGAATAACCAGTGGATCAGGGGGGAAAACGTAGTTTTCATGTACCTTAACAAAGCCACCACCTACCGTGATTCTGTGGGCCCCACTCTACCAGACTTTTTTCAGATTACGTGTCATCAAAGCATTGAATCAAAAAACCTTCACAGTTCCAATTTCGTAGGCAAAAGCACATCGATGACAGTGCTTAATGAGCGACGTCGTTTCAGTCCAACTTATTTTTTCTCAAAAACTGTTTTTTAAAGCTCCAACAAAACCCTAATAAATATTGCTCGTTCAATTCGCCCCTATCTTGCCCTTTTGTCTCATAGTTAAAATTTTAAAAATCTAAAGCTTTGGTTCACTCTCTGCTAAAGAAAATTTGGTAATCCTGGAAATGTTATCGATCAAAAATCCTAACCCTAGCTCCGCCTTGGAGCCATTGAAGAGACTGACTCGTTCTTCTGCTTCTCCAATGGCACTGTGTCTGTCGCCGTCCGTGCGGCTCCGACCGCCTTCTTGCGGAGTCTCTTTCGCCGCTTCCAAAGGGTTTGCTTTCGGTTTTCGGTCACTCCATACACGGCTTTCCTTCGACCAATCCGTCGTCGCTCTCGCAGCTTCCCACGAGGAATCGGTGAGTTCAAATTCAAATTCAAATGACTTCTTTTTTTTAATTGTTGGAAATAAATGATATTGATGAAATGATTTTTAATATTTTTTGGGGTTTAGAAGCATTCAGAAATAGAAGTAGAGAGAGAAAAGGATGAAGTGAAAGTGGGTAGCGAAGAAGAATCAAATGAGGCTTGGAGACAAGCTTTAGAAGCATTCAAAGAACAAGCCTTGAAGATGCAAAGCGTATCCCAGGAAGCTTATGAAATTTACTCCAAGAAAGCTTTGGTTTCTCTGACAGAAACTTCTGAGCAGCTTAAGATTCAAGCAGAAAAGGCCAGAAATGATTTGACTGAGATATTAAAAGAAATCAGTGAAGAAGGCAAAGTTTACCTCTCGACGGCAGCCGAGAATTCCCCTCCAGAGGTCAAAGAAATTGTCGCAACGTATTCTTCCTTGGCCAATGATTTCAGTGACATTTCCAACGTTCTTGACTTTCACGTTGGGATACCTTATGGTATGGTATTTACATTGGATTTTTTTCAGATTTATATCGACGATTGATAGAATTATTTTACACCCTTTTATACCTTTTAATATGATTTGTATTCCATTAATGCAACCCTTGAATTTTATGCTTTATTCAAGATTGGATGTCAAATTTCAAGTTAATTCAAACTGTCTTAACTATTTGTGTAGTAATAATAAAATTTCAGTCGTTAATATGTAGTGAAGAATATACTAATCGAAATAATAGCGTATTGGATTAACTTGAAATTTTAGGTGCATTGTGGCTAGGGGTAGATTGTTAAATCTAACAGTCAATTTTTGTAAATATTATAAAGATACAATTTTTTAAGTTCAATTTTATAAATAAAAAACTTGAAATTTCTTGTGTTTTTGGGTTTGGCAGGCTTTATTCTTTCGGTTGGGGGATTCCTTTCTTTCATGCTGACAGGGAGCATATCTGCCATTAGGTTTGGTGTTATTCTTGGTGGAGCTCTTTTGGCATTAAGCGTATCAAGTTTAAAATCATATAAAAGAGGGGAGTCTTCTCCTCTTGCCACCAAAGGACAAGCAGGTTGCTACACTTTTCTTAATTTACAAGACTTTTACATGCTTAGACAAGATGAGACGACTATCATTTATGTCTTATTAATGGGATTATGTTTGCTGCAGTCATCTCATCTATAATATTTTTCAGGGAGTTCAGCATGCTGATTCGGGTGGGGCTTCTCTCTCCGTATATAACCTTTGTTTTCCTTATTGTCTACTTACTTCTTATTATTTATGTTGTTCTTGTTCTTTTTTTTTGTCCGGCAGAGATCAACTCTGGGCACCTTTTTCACAGCCTTAGTCAGGTTTATAATTTTTTTTTTAATTTTAAAATTTTCTATTGTCCATTCATGGAAATTTGATGGTGCTTCTAAGTCTCTGTGGCTAAGAAGGATGTGACATTGATAACTATAAGTTTATAAACCTCGGGTTTTCTAAA
Source organism: Adansonia gregorii (assembly GCA_038382025.1). Classification (NCBI taxonomy): domain Eukaryota; kingdom Viridiplantae; phylum Streptophyta; class Magnoliopsida; order Malvales; family Malvaceae; genus Adansonia; species Adansonia gregorii. Next base: position 7,443 of record JBBYHO010513645.1, on the reverse strand, counting down.
ACATGATTATACAGTGAGAAATTTTCTGCTAATGATGGCAGAAAAGCAAGAATGAATATGTATAACACGTTTGAATTTTTCATTTAGCCAATAAATACCATATTAGCTTACTGTTTCATCTTTTATCTTGCTTCTTGAAGTCCTCTGGAAAAGTTCGGTGTCTTTTGCTCTTTCAAAGTTGCATGAAAATATTAGCTTTGCTGCATGTCTTAATGTTCATTAGTGCACATTTCTGTGAGATATATAAAATGCAGTTTTTTTTTTAATTCATATATAGAGCTAGTTTGTGAAGGCATTTTCACGGCAGTAAAGAGAAGTTCAGGCTGTTTTACAACTTGCTTTCTTATGCAGTGGTGCGGTGGTGGCATTCTATATCTATAAGCTTGTACCAAATAACAAGCCACGATTGGAACCTGGGACAGAACATTGACGTGCTCTTTTGAGGTTAGTTTTATTGATGTGTATGTTCGGCTCTCTGTGTTCCCCTCCTCCAAAAAAATGTACGTACAATAGGTTCTAATCGCCATCTATGGATGCTGTCTAGTTCATTGTGGGAAACTTGGCTATTCATTACCTCTTTTTTTTTTTTTTTAAATCATAAAGTTTGAATCTGCTGCATATAGAGTTGAGTCTTTTTGCCAGGCGGTGAACTTCCATTTCTGATTCCAGTGTTGAGATATTCTAGTTGTCTTTTACATTTTCTGAGAAGTTTAATCTTCGGTTGATCCAGGGAGGAAAAAAATAGCATAAAAATACTGTATTGTTTTGGCTTTGAAGAAAGCAGAATTGTTACCACAGGAACAAAGCACAAACTCTTGATGCTGCTTGAAGATTGTCGGCTTGCAGAATTTTAGGTTTTCGTGAGACTTGGTTTGTTGTCTTGAATTGTTGTGAATCCATTAGGATATCATATGATGATGCGGAGAGGCAGTTTAAAGACTGGAGTGCTTTACGATGATGATAGAATTGTTTTGTTCTTCCCTTTTGTCCATTCGAAGCTTTGAATAATAATAATAATAATAATAACATATCCATTTCTTTCCTGTTAATCTTGTATAAGCAGGTGAATTTTATTGGTTCCAAGTTAGCAGTAAATATTATATTGGTTGATTACATATATATATATTATATAATGTTCTTGAGATATTCATTGATTGGGTTGAATTTAAGTACGATACAACATCATCCAGACTTGCTCAAGTCTAGCCTAGGTCAAAATATGAATCTTAAATTCTATCCAAACTCATCCATATTTAGGTCTATTTAAACTTGTTCATATTAAAATTTATTTATTTAATTATATATTTTTAAGAATTTAATTTTTAATAATTTAATTTTATTAAAATTACATATATATTTTAATGATTATAATATTATAAATGTTTATTTTTATATGAAATAAATTACTCAACTTACACAAATATAAAGATAATAAAAGATATGTAATTAAAAAATTAGTTAGATTAGGCTCGTGTTTTGAATATTGAAATCAATGTCAAGTCTGTTATAGAAGTAGGTTTAATTTTTTTTTTGTTTTTGTCAAAGTTCGTTTTTTGGGTTTACTATTTTTGTCTAACTTTAAATATTGAAAACGTTTTTAAACTTAAATAAATAACCTGACCATGAATATTTATTCCAGTGTTCCCGCGAAGAAAATTCAATCCTAAGAACTTTTAAAAAGCAAACAATGTGATCTATGGCCATGCAATTGAAGATTTCCCAGTGAAACTGATATTATTTGCTTAAACGACTAATTTAGTTCGTACATAATTTTCAACGAGAAACCAACTTCTCTCTGGATAAGTAGAACAACTGACTGAAGATATTTTAACAATATATATATATATATTTATATATATAATCCAATAAGATGAGGGAAGGCAGCCACCTAAAGCATTTGAAAGTATGTTCATTGTGCCCCTTTTCCCAACGCAATTGTTAACAATGTCGGTCTGCTTTTTAGATATGAGGATGGTGAACGTTATTAGGTGGATCATCCAATGGCATGTACTGTGCCATAACAGCCCGAACCTCTGAATCCATGTATCTCTGCATCAAGTTCAACATCAAATGAAAAATCAGTTCACCTTTAAAACTGTGCTCCCCTCCCCCTCCCATTCTTTTTCTGGACTATCTATGTCTGTTCTTACTCGAAACAGTGTTGAAGGGCTAGTTTTGAAACAGTGTTCCACTATTCATTTTGAAAAATAAAGTCCAATACCAACAAGTAGTTGGTTAGAATGATAGGCACTCTTTTTCTCTTAAGTAAGGTTTTGGGTTTGAATTTTGTGTATGAAAACACTCCCATTGGGAGAGCTGTACTCTCGTTATGGGATCTCAATCAGTTCAAGTTAGATTAATTGGATACAGTGAAGTTTCAGATACCGGTGATTTTACCAAAGAAAAAATATAAAGTCTAATTGATAAAACTGCCATATAAATTTCTAACCCAAATCTCTCTGATTAGCCAAATTTGGTCCTTTTTTTTTTAAAAAAAAAACCCTTAAATATTTCTCAAAAGCAGATCCTTACTAATCATAATCTTTTAAGACAGTTCATTAGAAACCGGCAATCAATTTACCCCCATCTAGGCTCTACCTTAAAAAACTACCTAACCTACTATCTCGCTACTAACTCTCAATGTTGAAAATTTCTCTTTCTTTGGATTTTAATCTTCAATGCCGTCTATGGGGAATAAATGGGAATGATATATTGGTGCGACAACAGTCTTACCTGGATTCTGTATTTGTAAAAGGCATATCCTACACCTCCAATAGCAACCAATCCGAGAATTATTGCCCAAATGAAGCCCCAGCTAGCATTCTTATCTGCATATTTTGCAATAGAACATATCAGCATTAGAAAATAAATAATGCATTAGAGGGGTCTTCAGATCCTAAACGCCATTCAACATGATATGCAAAATCTTCCAAATCAAGCAATTAAACGGACAAATACATGATATCTTATATCCAATAGGAGGATTTCCCACCGTAGTCCGCTCTGATGCATGTGTCATGCTCTCGCAGGTACAATGAACCACCACTACAGTTGCACTCATAACTGCCCCAGGTATTTTTGCATTTGCATCCAGGACACCGGCAGACCATAGTCTCTTTGCACTCATCAATATCTGGGAAACAGTCAAATGTCAGAAATGGTTCACCAATCCATAAATACACTAAAATAAAGCTGGAATTAAGGAGCATTTTTTTAGTTGAAAGCTTTGCCAAAAGAAAACATCATAGCATGAGTTATTAAGAGCCATATCTTAAGCACTAATAAAACCCTCTACTCAACTTTTTCCCTATAAAAGGCACCAAGGCTTCAGCTTTTTTCTCTTAAGTCAGAAACCTCTAAAAGTGATTTAAATATTTCACCAGACTCCTATCAAAGCATTTTAGATGCCTTAGAACACAAATTGAAACTAAAATGCTGCATCAAAATCTAAACAAGATAACTTTAACGGTGTCTTATTGGACACAAATCCGACAGGAGAGTTTCACAGATTAGTGGAAAGCATCATGCATAATATTAAGTAAATTAATTGACAAAAAGCAGAAAACAAAAATCTCAATGAGTCGTATATTTCCAGTGATGAGCATGACTCCTGATGATATGAAATGAAGAAACCAGGTAGAGAAATCCTAGTACCTTCGCAGCTGTTGACTCCGTCACCCCAGAATCCAGGTGGGCACTTGCAATCCTGTGAAGAGTCACCCTGAACAATCCATTCCAGGACCAAACAACTAAGAAACATGAAAAATGAGAGAGATAGAGAGAGAGAGAGAGAGAGAG
>JBBYHO010513634.1:4982-19710 GCA_038382025.1 Adansonia gregorii | reverse complement strand
ACAATCCTTTTTTAATTAATTGTTAATATAAAAGTAAATTTTCTTGACTTAATTTTTCATGACGAATATTAGAAGTTTATGGAATGAAAACATTATTCATGTGAATAAAAACGATCCATTTAAATCTTAAACAATATTTATTTAATAATATTACCTTAATTTATCTGACGTGTTATTTACTTTTTTAAATTAAAAGAATTTTTTAAAACATTAATAAGCAACTAAAAAAATAAAGTTCATTTCCTAGCAAGACATAAGAATAACTAAAAAAGAAAAAACAAAGCTTCTTTGTCCTAAAAACATGAACATAGAACAATCATGTCTTTAATTAAGTCACTTCACTTTCGCAAGAAAGATTGTTATAACCCAAAGACTTTCATTGCCTAAATGGCCCCAAAGGCAATTAAGCCTTAAACGATCAAATGGTCTCAAAGACAACTAGAAATTAATTGATTAAATTCCAAGGGTTTGATCATCTTATCGCCTAATTTGTTTTTGCCCAAACAAGTAATGCAGCACACTCCAAACACTAAACTTTCTAATAGGGAGCATTGAATAGTACATCTTGGGACTATTAAGCAATACATTCTAGGTAAAGCGACTTCTGTTCCAAAACAATGAGAGACCATTGACATTCCTTGACAAATGTGGTTATTATGATCAATTAAAGAATTGATAGTAACAACCAATCACACCTATATACTGACAAACGGCAAGAAGGATAAGTCCCTCAAAACACCCAGGTATAAAAAGAGGCAAGAAAGCCCCGAGGTATGCATGAATAGTCTTTCTCTTACTTTTCCTTTATTTTATTCTTGCTTAAAGCTCCCAACTCTCTCAATTGATTTAAGTATCAGAGTATTTCACAAAATCCCACCTCTAACGCTCCTTTAACCTTTCTTTGTATTCTAAGTCTTAATTGAAAGATTTAATTAAGAACATACCTCTAGCCATTGTTGATCAAGAATGTGACCTCGCTCCAAATACACGAAGATAAATACCTTGTATAAGCTTTTTAGTCTATTTCTTTATTTCTGAATAATTACTTTATGATGGTGCACAGGCAATTTATATAGACTAGACTAAAGATCTACACTAGAAGACTAATTAGAGTTGTATCATACCATCAAAGAGCTTGTATTCTAATTAGTTACTGAAGTAGAGTTTAACTCTTACCACTAGAATAGTTAATCTAAATTAGGATTTACTTTATAATTTTACCTTAATAATTTGATTTAATTGTCTCGATCTATTTATTATCATGTGGGTTACTTGGCCTATATGATAAACCAAGAACTCGAATAGGTGATAATTAAATCCAAACTTTAATATGGCCATAAGTTACTCTAGCCAATCTCCCACTCAATTAAAAATTCACATAACACGAATCATGAAGCTATTATTCTAATTTGATTATTTCCTTCCATGTATTACAATGCATGATCATATCTAAAAGAGCACTTTATGAGATAATACTTTATGAATGAATGTTCTATAATTATTCAAGGTTCACTCGACATGTAAACTTTATGTACACAAATTTAAATGTGTCCATAAACTTTAAGAATGTAAAATTAACATAATCAAAGAAACCAAAATACATCTTGACAGAATTTAACTAGCCCTATATGATCCACATGAATTTTAAACTGCTTTGTCGATAATAATTTAGTCATGGGATCCGCTATCATTAAATCAGTACTGATGTGTTAGATATCTACTTCTTGCTTCTTTATAGAGTCTTTAACAACAAGCTACTTTATATCTATTTACTTACTATGACTCTCACTTTTATCATTCTTAGAAAAACATATTACATATGAGTTGTCACAGTAGATCTTTAATGGTCTTGTTGACAACTTTCAAACTAGAGATAAAATATCTCAATATTGTTGTCTGTGATATTACTTTATAACATAATTCTTTTGGCCAATTTCATAATTTAAGGCCAAGATTACTTTAATATCTACTAAGCATTTCTATTACGAACTTTATTTCAAGTTTCGTACAAACTTGATTATATATAAGGCTCCTAATACTATACGCATATGTAATGCGTTTCATATGCTTTTTTCCAGATTATTTAATATATTGGCTCAAATTGAAATATCCACTTTACAATTTACACTGGTGTAGGTGAATAGCTTTGCATCCTAATTTTTTCTAAAACTGTCCTGATATAGGCTTCTTGAGACAAATTTAATGTCTTTTTAAACCTATCTCTATGTATCTTATAACATATAAAGTTTTACCCAAATTCTTCAAATCAAGTTTTGAGAAAGAAAACTTTTGTCTCATGCAACAAAGCCAAAACACTTCTTATAAAGATAATATCACCAACATAAAAGACTAAAATTATGACTTTATTCCCACTGAATTTAAAATATAAACAATAATCAACAACATTTTAGTAAAGCCAAACGATGTTCCAACATTATTAAACTTTACATACCATTGTTGGATGCTTGCTTTAGTCTATATATTGATCTTTAAAAGAAACCTTCAAGTAGAATCATGTATACCTCTTCTCAAGATCCTTATCCAAGCAAGTCGTTTTCACTACCATTTAACATAACTCTCAATAAAAAAATAAGTTACAAAAGCTATGATAGTTTTAATGAATTTTTTTAAAAAAAATAGAGAGAAAGTTTCATGGTAACCAATACCTCCTTTGAGTGAAACCTTTAACCACTAGTCTAATCTTATACTGTTTAACATTACCAAATAGTAATTTAATGAGTAACTCGACTGGATCATTAGCCACTAGTGTAAAATTTTTACTATTCATGGCTAGTGAAAACGAGATCATTTTTATGTCCAATATCAAACTTAGACTTTTATAAGTATACAACCAAGTCATAGAAATGGCTAGTTTCTTACCCATTGGATCTTTTAATTCTATACTTATTTGTACATTTTGTACACTTTTAGTCAGCAAGATTAATAATCTATTTTAAATGTTGTACTTGATTTGATTGCTCTCTAATTAATTACGCATGTTTGTTTTGAAAAACAATCAAGTCCTTTACAAAGGATTAATCTAAATAAATTCATTCTTCTATATCAACCTTATGAGGAAAGTCATTCCTAACAATTCTAGTTAAATATGATAAACATTTAAAACCTGTAACTTATTAAGTTAATTGCATAGCATATAACTGATAACGGTTCTTGGATCCAGTTTTCTTATATTTAGGTCATATGCCTTCACTTTAACTGGATAAGCCAAGTTTCTAATGTATTAAGCTAGATTCTAACTATTTCATAATTCTAAGAAAGTTTTACAAATTAATTTAGTTGAAACTTTAATAAAAACATCAACAACAGCTTTAATGCGTCAATCCATAAACTTAGAAAAATATGTATGATCTCTAAATATTATGAAGCTTTCTTTAGCTTTATTTTTGGACTTTTTAGTTTGTTTTTTCCTCAATGCAACTAATTTCAGTGTCAAACTCAAAAGTTTTAAAAACCCCATCATTGTAAATTCTCCTACTTTTCATATGGAGATATGACACGATCTTTATATCATAACTTTAAGAAGTGTTATCTATAGCAGATCTTTACCACTAGAAATTATGTAAATAGTTAACAAACTTATTGTCACAATCAATATATAAGTTAATGATGAAAAATACAATAGAAAAATTATCCTTTGAAATTTCAACAATAGAATTTACAAATTTAGATTCAAAACCTTTTTCTTTTACCTAAGAAAATTTCTAAAATGAAAGATAAATCACCTTTTAAGGTTTGAAACAAATTTTGATTTCAAGAAATGATCCTGATTGTTTTTAGCTATTTCTTTGATATATATTTCTCTCACTTTTCTTCGGTTTTCTTGACTTTATGAAACCTTAAATGGTTATAAAAATATAATTTGTTGAACATAAGCCCAATCACTATGTACTATGAGATTCATACAAAATGAGTTTACCTTTATTTTTGAGTCCCTTTTATATTTTAAACAATCTTTCCTTATGTGTTTGAGTAAAAACAAAATGAAAAACTTGATGCCATTTTTTTATTGTCATTTGTCTTTTTTTTTTAACTTTTTTAACAAATTTGCATACTTATCACTTTTTATCTTGAGTCACTAGGCTAACTGAATCTAGTTTATCATTTTTTAATCTCTTTTCCTTTTAAACACATATAACTGAGAGTTCATTGATAGAATATTTTCTTCATGTGTGTTTTTCATGGTCATAGTCATTAGGAAAAAAGTTGAATATGAAAGTGATAAGAAATTTACTCAAAAAACTCAAATTTGAGTATTTAAATCGAGCAATAATATCTCTCAAATCCCATAATGTGCTCATGCATAACTTTTAGAATTATTGCACTTTATTCCTGAAAGCTTTTTTATCAGGGTGACAGTCAAAGCCTTATCAGATTTAACAATCTGGTCTTTAGTGACTTTATAATAATCTTGGACCTTATAACAGTTAGGATGAATTCTTAAATTGATTTACTAATATAGATTTGATATACATCATCCTTAAATGGCTAAATTGCTACCACTGTACATCGAAATCTATTTTCTTCCTAAGTACTTATTCTTTAAGGACAAGTTATCTACCTGAAATACTAAGTCAAAGTCCTTATACAAAAAATAACTTAATTTACTCTTTTATTAGAGTAATTTCTTTATCACCAGATAGCATTTAATTTTAGCAGCTTTATTAATCACAATAGTAAAAATTACTGCAAAATGCGAGTAACTGTACGTTAATTAAATAAAATACTTTATATTCAAATATAAATCCAAATTTTTCTGTAAGTAAAGGTGCATAATGCATATAAATTACATAACTGTAATGCTAAAGCAATCATTTTAAAACACTAAAATTAAATAATCCATACCTATGAGCCCAAAAAAATTTAATTTTAATGTTATATTGTTTTATCCTTTAACTATTTTACAAAATTAATTATTTTCCTATGAGGCCAAATAACTAATTTCATGATCTAACATTTTATGGATGTTATTTTTCTTTATTTAGTTTTTTAAATAACTACTATTTCATCTAAATAATTAATTCAAGATGTTGTGGCTACTACTGAATTAATGATTTAGATATTAACAATAATATCCGACATGTATGCAAAAAACTTATTACATATCGCAAATGATTCCTTTAACGCCATTTTTGTAGTTATTTAAAGGAAACCTTATTTTAAATAACTACATAATTGTTATCTAAGTCAAACAACATAAGTTGCTATGCCTAATCTTAAACTAGTGATTTAGAACTTTAATAATGACGTCCTTAATATATGCAGAATTATTTATTGCATTTCAATAATTACAGTGGAATATAATATTAAATCATATTAACTTACTGCAATCATAACATAAGTAATTACATATTAATGTCATCCTTCGTATGTAGTTATTTAAAGAAAGCTTTATTTTAAATAACTACTAATTTAACTAAATTAATCAACATAAGATGCTATGGTTAAGGAATTGATTTAGATTCATTATAATGGTATAATATATGTATACCATAAATAATTGCATATATGATTTAATAATTTAAATATATACCAAATAAATTCACGGTATAAAACTTTATTGATGTTTACCGTAAGTAGTTATTTAAAAAAATTCTTTATTTTAAATAACTACCAATTTATCTAAATCATGTAACTTAAAATGCTTTGGCTAATGCCAAGTTAGTGATTTAGATCTTTAATAATAACATTGATTCTTTATGTAGTAATAAAATTTACATATTATAATGGACTTTCTAATTATCATGTTATAATTGATTTTAAAAAATTACGATATAATACATGACATGCTTTGATATGCATCTTAAGTCACATAAAAATATGTATAAGATCATATTATATTTATTTTATAACATATATATCTGCACATTTACATTGTAATTTCAAAAAAAAATACTTTATCACACAAATATGCACTTAATTTTTAGGTTGAAAGTATACATTTTTTTGATACTATTTAAGGAGAGTACATACGGCAAAAATATTTTGTCATGAAATAAAAACATAGACCATTTATGAATAAATATATTTATTATTTAATTAAACACCAATATTAAATAATAAATATTTTATGTGACCTAAAAATATTAGAAAAATCACTAAAAAAATAAAAAAATCATAAAATATTTGGGTATGAAAAAAACAGAGTAAAAAAGGCCCAAGATTAGTGGCGTGTGAGCCACAGGCATTGCCTTGCACGTGTGGGCTCCCAGCCATCTTCTAGCTCCAGTCGGGTTGCACCTGACCTAGCTAAGTTTTTCTTGACCCGTTTGGATCTGTAGTGAAATTTAAATCAATTTTTTATATATTCAGATTTTATTAGATGCAATTAACGTCACAAAAACATAATTTAACATGAAAACATAACCTATGCATCAATTCTTAATACAAACACAAAAATCATTATCAAAAAATCAAAATTTTATTATTTTCACAACTTTCATTAGACCCGATTTCAATATATCATAATTTTTCTCGTTTTAATCTCTTTTTCTTTAATCCCGGGTTCAGTAACATAGATAGATGATTAATCTATTAAAGCCTTTTATCAATTTCGATTTTATAAGACTTAATCATGAATTTCGTCATGAAATTTTAATAAACATAATATATAAGCAAATTGATGTTCCATGTGTGAATTATATTTCAATGCGTTAATACATATTATAAATATTTTTGGATGCTCTGAAGAATAAAGCTAGAAAGCTAAGCTCGATACCACATGAAAGATTTCATTAAAAACGTACCTCTAACCATTATTGATCAAGCACCCGACTTCGATCCAACTACAGAAAGACGAACATCATGTATAAGCTTTTTAATCTATTTCTTTATTTCTGAATAATTATCTTATGATGGTGCACAAGCAATTTATATGAACTAGACTAGGGACCTATACTAGAAAATTAATTAGAGTTGTATCTTATCATTGAATAGTCTGTGTTCTAATTAGTTACTGAAATAGAGTTTAACTCTTATTATTAAAATAACAATCAAAATTAATATTTACTTTATAATTTTATCTTAATAATTTAATTTAATTTAATTATTTTAATTTATCTATTATCATATAAATCATATAAAATCTACCGCTGCTCCATCCTCCGATCCAACCTTTTGCCATTTTTTTTTTTCAGGAAAACATCAACAAAAATAAAAAAAAGATTCCATATCTCAACCAACGAACACACTATGACTAAACGTCATCACATCGGTACTAGCAATTTGCCAAGCATTGAAATTACCTCGACAAAATTCGAATCCAACTTTATAGCTAGGATATGATCCAAAGCGATCAAAGCATGAATGCACATCAAAAGATAAAGTAAACGTCGCTTCCATGCAAATCAAGAAGCATTATTATCGTTTTCATAAACTCATACCCATTTGTAACTTTCATCGATAAAACTTTGGAGAGAATTTCAAAAAAATAAAATTAATAAAAATTTATTAAATAAAAATTAAAAAAAATTTTAAAATAAGAAATGATAATTATTTAAATTATTAATAAAGATATTATAATTATTTATCTATCTCTCTCTTGCATGCTCTCTCTCTTTTATACTACATATCTTTTTTAAAAGAATCGATTCTCTCCTATATATATTATTTTTAAATAATAATTTAAAATTTAATATGAAATATATTTTTATTTTTTATTATTTATAAATGATAATTTAAAATTTAATATAAAATATATTTTTATTTTTATTATTTTTAAATAATAATTCAAGATTTAATAAAATGATTTTTAATATTTTATTATTTTTAAATAATATTCTTAATTTATATAATTGATATATATAATTTATGTATTTATAAATAATTTATATATAAAAGATTTTTATATATATGGGAGAAAGTCAGTTCTCACCAAGGGGGAGCCAATCCTCCCCTAAAAAGAATATGCACTAGAGAAAAGAGACGGCAAACAAGAAAAGGATAGATAAATAACTACAACCTCTTTATTAATAATTTTAATAATTATTTTTTAAAAAAATTATGTTACATTCTTTCATCTTTATTTAATAACTATTATTGATTTGACTTTTTTGAAATTCTCCAAAAACTTTAAATCATTTCAATTTTTTTCTTTGTATGGAAAAAATTCAATAATTAGTATATATAATATTCGTACTTTTATCATATTATAATTTTATTTACTATATTTTATATTTATATAAAATTTTAATGTATTTATATTATATAAATTTTAAGATATATATTTATATTATATTTATATTAAATTTGTATAATCTTATCTAAATATTGCCAATGGACTTATCAAGAGGCATGAATATTACAAGTAAACATGATAAACATACCATATGACCAAAGGCGAAGCCAAAAAATTCATGTGAAAAGGTTGAAATGAGAGAATCAAATTATTATAAATTTTTTGAGGGCTAAATAAGTTTTTATAATTTTTTTCTTTTAAAGTTAAAAAATAATTGAAAACAAGGATCTTTGTGGACCAAAGGGGATCAGGCCCTTACCTGCTCCCCTTGTCTCTGCCTGTGCGTCGCATGAATTTCATATTAAAAGTTAAACATGTTGTGAAAGGGATAACGAATTGGAGCGATGTCCACATTCATACCTTGTCAGGTTTTGCCTGGATTTCCTAATATAATAGACATGAAATTTCTATTCATCACCATTTCAATACACTATTCCCCGTCATGCGTAGATGACAATGACTTTATCACTTGACATGAACTTTATGTGTGTGGTTAACAAACCTATCACGAAGATATTTTATTTACAATTTTTTAATTTTTTTTTTTGAAATATTTATAATATTCTAAAGATTTCTTCCTAAGGTTAATATGAACAAAAGTTCATCATAGATCCAGAAGACACTGGAAAATATTAAAATTCAAGAAAGAAAATCATCTTTGCCAGTTGAATGGTAGGCAAAGAGATGGCACACCCTAGATCAATGCCTCTCTAGCTACTCCTGAGTAAAACATAATAGCAATAAGTCATGGACATTGCAAAGAAAAACCTCAGAATTGAGAAAATGGCAATAAAATTTAACAAGAAGAACGATCAGAATAAGGGTAAGAGAGGGCATAGGTCACGAAGACAAACAATTACATATATGTTGCGACCATAGCTCAGTTTCCTTTTGATCATCGTTCGTTTCTTCAGATTCAACTATCATAGTTACTTATATGACATCATTAAACTTAAATTCAAACTGAAATTAGGTCAAAATTAATTGAGTCGGCTCAAAGTCTCAAAGAAATAAAAAGAATAAAAAAAACTAACTTTTACCTTGCTAAAGAAATACATGTGATGGAGATGACCAAAATCGATCAAAAGAATTAGGGATTTGGGTGATAAATTGGAGGTTGATGTTTGTTTAATTTGCTGAAAAATTACTAACCTGAAGCACTGGATAAAAGAATGATTAAGTTTTGATTGGAGAAATCTGATTATTTATTTTGAATTTGAATTAGCAATGAGGAATTGAGAAAGTGAGAAGAATCCACAGACAGAAATAATAAAAAAACAGGGAAAATGCCTTGTCGATAAAATAAAACATTGAGAAAGGATTGAATTTTTTCTTTTTTATTTGGGCTAATAGTGCCCTAAAACTAGGGATAGTAACTGATCTTGTTTAATTTAGGTTATTTCAAGTTTTGAGCTTAAATTATTTTAGGTATGAATTATTTTGAATATCAATTATTTTGAATTTTTTGGAGTTCAGTTCAAGTTCGGGTTTGATTATCTTTTACATTTTATTTTATTATTCAATATAATAATTTTTATATAATTTAAATATTAAATTTAAAAATAAATTATTAATTTATTATTATTTTAAAATAAGCTTTTGTTATAATAGGATATTTTTAATTATATTTATATATTTAAATCAATATTTGTTAGTATAAAAACATATAAAATTGATTTTATATAAAATTTATGCCAAGTTCTCTGTAGACCTGCTCAAGGGTCGAGTTACCTGTCCAAGCCCGAAAATCCGCCTTATTTGGGAGGGTTTAGACAAACATATTAGATCCAAAAAATGAGCTTCGACAAAAAAAGTAGGCCCGACCTTGAATTCAACTTTCAAAGCCCGAACCCGGCCTGACCCGACTTATTTTACTATTTCATTATATATATTTATTTTATATTTTATGTACTATATAATTTTTGTCATATAAACGTTACATATATATAATATTATAGTGTAAACTTTAAAAACTAAGTTAAATTATTTATATTTATAAACTTAATAAAAGAAAATTATTAAATTAATAAATTTTAAATTTTAAAATAATATGTTTCTTTAAAAAATATAATATGAGCAGGTCTAAACGGGCTTGGACTATTTATTTAGAAATGTGGATGGGCTTAAGCAAAATTCAAAACTTGTATTTCAAGTCAAACCGAGCTTGAATAAATATATTTAATATTAATACTATACTCAAGTTCGACCCGGCCCAACCCATCAGCAGGTCTCGTTCTCTGCCATATAGTCTGATTTTCTATATGCCAATCTCCAGTGCTCTTTGTGGAAGGAGATATATAGCTTAAATTGGAAGGAATTTGTATACGAGGAATGAGCATGACATCTGTTTTCTGCGGCTTTCCACTTCTTCTTTTCTTACTTTTTTTGGTAATATCTAAACTCTCTTCTTAATAAGCATTCATTTCACAAGCAAACAAGAATCTTTTATTCTGATCTGAGCGTAAGCGGTAGAGTGGTAATGGTTTCTTGAAACTCAGGAAGCTCAACAAATGTCTAACACAAACGAGAAATTAACTAATTCTGCATGGTTTTTTTATGTATGGAATTTGAAGACATCAATCCATTTATCAAATTTGTTTAAAGATTGAAAAGTTAATTTTAAGATGTTTTGGTATGTTTAGAACTTGACAACTGGTGTAGTTCATGGTTTATTCCGTTAGACCTTTTTTTTCCAGCATGCCGATGGAAGTGGAGCAAGGAAGATGGCTGGTGATGACCATCGAAAAGAGCTGATAAACGACAATCGTGATGTCAAGCAGCTCAAAAATGATGTTCAACACTTAGAAGACCTCGTGGATGACGATGTAATCGCTAACAGGAACAATGTTTTGAGCCTCCCCAGCATGGATTTGGATCGGCAAATTGAAGATGATAGCAGAAGGGTAGCTTCCCATCAGCAGGATGGGGGGATTCAAGGTCATCCGTTATCTCACATGGATCACACGGATCATCAAGTAATGGTGTTTTTTAACTTGAAAGATCTTAAAGTTGGGAACTCGATGCCCATATATTTTCCAAAGAAAGACCCTTCAAGATCTCCTCACTTGTTGCCTAAGGAAGAAGCCGATTCCATTGCTTTCTCGTTAAAAGAACTTCCAAAACTGCTTCAATTCTTCTCCTTCTTGCAAGACTCTCCCCAGGCCAAAGCCATGGAAGATACACTGAGAGAATGTGAAACACAAGCTATCAGAGGGGAGATCAAATTCTGCGCTACCTCTTTAGAATCGATGCTCGATTTTGCAACAAGCATCTTCGGATCGAACTCCCCTTTCAAGATTCTCAAAACCACACATCTTACAAAATCAAGTACCCATTTCCAAAACTATACCATATTAGAAACACCAGAAGAATTACCAGCTCCGGTGATGGTATCATGTCACACCATGCCTTACCCTTATGCTGTCCTGTATTGCCATAGCCAGGAGACGGAGAACAGAGTGTTTAAGGTATCACTGGGCGGCAACAATGGCGATAGGGTTGCGGCAGTTGCTGTTTGTCACATGGATACTTCCCAACGGAACCGCAACCACGTGTCATTTCGTGTGCTCGGGGTTGAACCTGGGACGCCTGGTGTCTGCCATTTCTTCCCAGCCGACAATTTCGTTCTGGTTCCACTGCCTGTTCAACCTTATTGTTTAGCATATATTGTCTCTACCCCATGAGACTTCGTAGTCTAAATAAAATGCTTCTGCTTTCCAAACGTTTGATTTCTAGTAATTGATGGCTTAACGTCCAATCAAAGTCCTCTATAGTTTTATCATGCTTCATGAAACACCGGTTTCAATAATTCTGGCTTTCATATCATATTTTGACGATTGACTTGTACCAAAAGGAAAAAGGAAAATATTTTATTTTCAATATATATATATATATATAAATCACCATTTCATAAATCAATAGTCATATAACATTTGGTAAATCAATAAATTTTGTCCAAGCATAGGATCTGATTTATATAATTAAAATATATTCAATAGCATAAAAACACACTTAAAAGGGATCACTTAAGCTTCCAATGTATAATAATTACTCATATCTTATTCAAGTTTTATATAAAACATACCAAATCCAAATACAAGGTGGAAACTCCTTTCCAAGAGAAAAAAAACAATTGTAACAAAAAAATGAGTAGGACAAATAAATATAATTAAAAATAATTTTCAAAATTTATTTTTTGGTTCGAAACACCATAGTGGAAGTAACAAAAATCATTTACCCTTCACAACATTTTCAGACTATCAATAGTTCTGTCAAAATAATTACAAGTAATTGATCACTAAGATGATATATAATCTCAATCGGTTCTGAAAACCCATCTAAATTAACAGTTATTTATGATAACTATTTCTTAAAATTCTCTCTCTTATTCCAAAGTTTACTTTATCTTAGTTTTCTTATCCTTTCGTGTTCTCTTTACTCTCTCATATTTCTTTAACCGAAACTAAGCCTTTTATACATATAATCTTACTTTCATCCACATTTGTAATTTTAACTTCGAGAGCAATTGATTTCATTAATACCAATGACGTTAATTACAAGAAAATTTAAAATCAATAACTGTTAGAAGATTCAGCCAAGTGTTAGCTCGGTTGACATAATACTCTTAATAGATTTGTGAAGATTGCGAGTTCGAAAGGTTTTAATGACGTGATGCTCATTTCAAGTGAGTTAACTAAAACGAAATTAGAAGATTATAAGTAAATTGAAAATAGTAAAAAAAATAACTGTTGAAAATAAATATTCGTATACTTCTTAAAAATATAAAATAAAAATTAAAGATATGTAGAGAGCAGATTCATACACTTCTTAAAATACCCAAATTTTTTTTTTACAACATACATAGATATTCTTCTCAAACAAAATCATATCATACTGCAAATATCTTGCAATCTCATCATTTGTGTTTTCTGTAAAACACATGTAATGAGTTTATTCTAAACAGCATCCATATAATATGCTAGTACATGGAAATATTTAAGCCGAAGCTTTTGTTTCACTTTAGTTATGGTAAAAGCTGCACTTGGCTCTTATTCAAATTCACAAGTAAATGATTTTATCTTCCCTTTAAGACCAGCATCATCGCCGCCGTAAGCAGAAACGTTTGGCCTCGGTTCAAAATCTTCGGCAAATGATGATGATTTCTTCTCTCCTTTTAGATTACCATCATCACCATAAGCAGAAACGTTTGGCCTCGGTTCAAAATCTTCAGCAAATGATGATGATTTCTTCTTTCCTTTTAGATTACCATCACCACCATATGCAGAAACGTTCGGCCTTGGTTCGAAATCATCAGCGAATGTCGACTTCTTAGGCCTTGCACTTTCAAAATCCTCGACAATAATCTTCTCTTCCTCTAGCACAAAGCTGGCTGGTTTATCATGGCAGTGGGTTTCATCACTGGAGGAGGTGGTGGCAGCCTCAAATCCGGACAAGGCCTTGGAGTGCCTCCGGCATTGGTTGATCTTTCATTACAGCTCTCCAGTATTCCCCACCATCTTCTCTAGCTGCTGCAATGGTGTCAGCAAACTGCATCCATATAATATATAATTAATCTGACAAATTACCAATGTACATACATTTATATATATATATATATATATACACCTAGAGAATTATATTTGTTTTTAATACAAAAAATTAGTTAGTACTGATAATTAGCTTACTAGGATAAGTGACAGGAATGCAAAGAAAGAAAGGAAAGATTTCATGATTGCAGACAATGATTATTATTGCAATAAACGTAAAGAACGATCGATGGATATAAACTTCTACAATTCTTGTGGAGCCGATAAGCAATAACCCTTCCTATATATAGAAAAGAAAGAAGGGAAATTTTTAGTTATTCGAGGAACATCATCATTCCGAAGTCCATGGCAGGGCTGGGACCCCAAATTTTTGGAAATCACGATTGTTTATATTATTAAAGTATTATTTTTATTTTTATAATTAATTTTAAATAAAAAATATTTTTATTATTAAATATTAATTTACACTAATTAAAATGGATTCGTATTTGCAAAAATTTTATTCAGAATTTTGGAAAAATCCAATCATGATTTGTTGAGTGATTAATTTTTAGTATTCCCTTGATAACGTTGTTAATAATGAATGAATGAGAATATCCTTCTTATCATCATCAACATCAACATCAACAAACAATAATAATAATAATATTTTCTTAAACAACTTAAATTTTTAGATTGTTAAAAAGCTAAAAATTGCGTGCCGAAAGTTAATTAATTGCAAGAAAATGATTTATATATTGTTAAAAAGCTCGTAGTTGAAATTAAAAAATATTTTAAAATTAAAAAAAAAAAGGCTATTTTAAGTTTTTACTAAGTTTATGTGTTTAAAAAAAATTGTACGTAGCATTTTATTAAATTTTATTCATAAAAGTTTAAAAGCAAGGTTGCTGAAAACAACTATATAATATTGAGACATCTTAATAAATTT